>JAODAL010008988.1:0-113728 GCA_025379985.1 Phyllomedusa bahiana
GGGGCTTTTCTGGAGCGTAAAAAAATAAAAAATTTTAAAGTGACTGGGGATTCAAAGGGGTCATTGCCGGGGATTTTTTGATTGCCGATGGAGTCAAAGGAATTTTTCCCTAAAAATGGGAAATTGGGCTTCTACCTCATTGGGGGTTTTTGCCTTCCTCTGGCAACACCTTAGACAACAGGCTAAACTAGAGGGACGATTGTCTTTTTTTAAACCTTAAAAACAAAAAACTTGAAGCTGGGTCCCTTCCCTGGGTCCTTTCGAGGTGCTGGGGTGCTTAAACCAGTGGCATAAAAGCCCCGCCTTCCTCCCACTATGGGGCCCAACTCCTTCCATGTCTCGTTTCTAAACCGGGTCATCCTTAATCTTTCTCTGGGGTACTTTGCTCCCCCCCCCCTGAGGCCGTGCCACCGATGCTTTACGGTAAAGGAATCTTGAGGAAGAGGGTAAAGGGGGGAAGGGGTTTTTTCTCATTGACTAAAGGGGGTTGGGGCCCGAAGGGGGCCCGGGGAGCCAGAAAACAATTTTTTGGATCGTAACCTTTCAAGGTTCCCCAGGCCAAAAAAAGGGGGACCCAAAAGGGGGGGGGTCTTCACGGGGGGGCCCGGCCCCCCGTCCCGGGTCGCTGGCACACCCCGTGGTCCCTGCACGAGCGGCACCGCTGCCCGATGTGGGGCGGTGGGCCGCTCCCCGGCCCGGGCCGGGCCCCCTCTTACTTCCCCGGCCGCGCTCCCTGCTCTGCTCCAGCCCCCCGCCGCGTTCCCGACATTAAGGCGTGCGCGCGCCCTCTGTGAAATTTAAAGGGCCGTGCCCCGATAATTGCCTATTCCCGGTCACTCCCCTTTTTAAGCCTCCCCTTCCGGGGGCTGTTGCCGAACTTTATGCCATTTACCCACTGAAAAGCTTCCAAACCTTTTTCTGATTAAACCGGTACCGTACCTTAGCTCCGTTCCCCCGACCACGGGACTTCCGTCTGTCCTGACCTACTGCCTTCCACACCACACCATTGCCGCCTCCCCCGACTTTCTGCCCTTCCCCCATACGGCCTGCCCCGACGATTCTGCACCCCGCTATACCTTTGGCTGCCACCGCAAGAGCAAGTCCACGTCAGGGGTAACGACCTGGTAGACACCCGCCGCAGCAAGTCCATCCCGGTTTGCGGCGGCACTGTGAAAAACCGGGACCTACTTAGATACCCGTCCCTGGCGTGGTTTTTTTTTTTTTTTTACGCCCATCCTTGCGTCGGTCCAGTGATCCACTTCATCGTCGGGTACGTGACAACATGTAAACAGAATAACAAATTGTTGCTGAGTTAGGCTATGTTCACATGGGTTGTTCACGGCGTAATTGCGGGATGGCAGCTCTCCGGCCCCATAGACATTCATTATTCCCAGCGCGTATACCGCCGTGATAATTGACGGAGGAGACGGAATCCATAGTTCTCTATGAGAACTGTGGATTACCGTAATGACTGGGACGGATTTCACCCATAATTTGCGGAGTACGGCGCACAATACGGAACGAAATCTGTCCCAAAATAAGCCGTGTGAACGAAGCCTAACACCAAAAAGAAGGAAATGAACATATTAAAGCTTAAATAAAAAAAATAAAAAAATGTAAATGTTATATGAAGGAGACAATCTTTGTAACATACGGTAATCAGTGTAAAATTTATAGGCAATAAAAATATTATAATAACCTAATACACCTCTATACCCTGAATTTTGCTATTAAAGGACTTCTGTTGGTAACTCTGGACCACCCCCAATCTACCCATTAAATTCTTTAAAAACACATTAATGGAGGGGCGTGGCTAGCCATGAGGGAGTGAGGACGTGCGGGACGGGAGCTCCTCCAGAGGCCCTCACAAAAGAACTTTTTAGGTCCCTCAAAATGGGTAAAATCGCAACATGAAAGATACCCTTGCGCCGGATCGACCCAGGACCCGCGTAGCTCACCATCTCTAATTATTTTGCTCCCCTGCAACATTTGAGGGAGGACGGGTCTCCTCCCGCGCAGCAAAGGAAGCCGGCGCCAATCTGCTACACGGCCAAGAGAACACGCGAGCCGCCCTACCCAAACTCCGGCAGCCCACCGGGAGTTTTGCTGCAGCCTCCCGCAGGCAGCCCGCTGCGACACTGACCGCCGCCTACCTGGAGTGGGATAGGAGTACTGCGGATTCGGAGTCAACGCCCTGCATCCAGGAACCGGAGCCACCCGACCTCTGACGCCGGACATCGGTGGAGCCACACAGGCCGGCCGTGCGGTTCCGAGCCGGTGACCGCGCTTTGACACCAGGTTCAGTGGCAGTAGGGAAGCAGCCTCCCCGCGGCGAGGAGAACACTGTCGTCCCCCGAGTGCCGTGCTACACCTGCGGTGACACGCCGGAGGCGCATAGCAGGGCCCTCACTTCCTCCCAGCTCCTGTCTCGTCGTCCTGCAGGGAGTGATCGGGGTCTCGCTCTCCCCTGGGTGCCTCGATAACTGGGCTGCTAGAGGGCCCTGTGGGAAGCAGGGACATTATGCTGTGACCCTGCTCACACTGCGGTGCAGGGCGCCCTCAGACAGAGGGGGCCGCTCTGGACTTCCTGGCCCCCCAGGAAAAGCCCACAAGTCGCAGGGCCTCCCTGATCACTGACCCAGAGGACTGAAGCCCTCTCAAGGGGAACTCACCTTGCCACAGCAGCACACAGAGCTGAGGGAGGCCTGCGCGGGCGGACTCTCGCCCCCAAACTGAGATTACAGCCCTACACATGCCAGGAGATGCCCAAAGCCAGCTAACATGGACTCCACCAATGCCATCTCCAGCCCCCCATCGCAGGAGAGCCTCCATGGGTGCGGACCTTGTGGTCACCCGACGTGGCTTGTGGGCGGTTGCGGGGCTGGGGGGGGATGAGGGTGGCTTGGATTGCTCCTGGCCCTTGACTATACAGGCCCTCCTGCCGCCCTGAACCCCGTAGGAACCCCAGAGGTGCTATCTCCGATCCGACAGTCCAGCGCAGACCCAGGCGACTTGGGCATCCAGCCCTAATCTCCACACTTGGGGAAACAGCCCCAAATGCCAAGGGCGCGGACGAATCCAAGTCCCAACATCCCCTCACCGAGGCCATCGTATCTGCCCCAGACCCAGTCTCCAGGCCTTCTACCACCTGAAGATGCTGGCGCTCGCACTGGAGCTCACCCTGAGCTGCGCGCCCTTTCTTTCCTTCTGCCGACTAACCACAAGACCTACAGTCATTGCACTAGAAATGCAACATTCTTGGAGACAGGAGCTTACGCCCGGTCCAATCCAGATGTGGGCAGACCTACAAATTCGAGTTCAACCAACTTAAAAAAGCTCAAGAATCAACGACTCTCTCTCATATCCTCATCTCCAGTCCTCAGTAATCGGGAACAGGTCGGCACAACACTTCAACTTGCCTCGCATATGGAAGACCTGAAAACCGAAAGCCGGCGCAACAATGTCAGGCTGCGGGGCTTGCCGGAATCTGTCAAGCAGGGTGAACTCACCTCCACCTTAACTCGGTTGTTCAACTTCATTCTGGGTCGTCCGGAAGAAACCTTCCTGGAATTCGACAGAGCCCACAGAGCACTGCGCCCGCAGAGCACTGACCCAACCCGCCCTCGGAAACGTTATATGCAGAATTCATCATTTTACGATCAAAGAAGAACTTAAGCGAAAGGCCCGACTGATGCAATGCGACTAGAGTTTGAGGGGACCCTCTTGCAACTTGTTCCCCTGATTTTACTCGGCGCAC
Source organism: Phyllomedusa bahiana (assembly GCA_025379985.1). NCBI lineage: Eukaryota > Metazoa > Chordata > Amphibia > Anura > Hylidae > Phyllomedusa > Phyllomedusa bahiana. Next base: position 3,758 of record JAODAL010008988.1, read on the forward strand.
ACTGCGCATACGAGCGGCGCTTAAGCCACTTCTGACGGCGCTGCTAGTCCAAAAAAATATCGTACAGAAGGGGATTCCCCTTCTCACTTCAAGTTAGCACCTGACAAGATGCTCAACATTCCGCTCATGGAGGACTTGCCCATCTTTATCTCGACCCTGCAATTGCCGGAGGTGACCCTCCCAGATTGGCCTGCTGCTATCTCCATGGACTCTGTCCCCGACTTGCCTCAGCGGTAACCAGCGACTAGGCACCCATCTGGTGTCCCTCCCTGCCACAGAGGATCGCCGGCGCCGCGGGCAGCCGACAGCCACTGTACAAAGCCGAGACCGCATCGCTTAGGTCCCCAGCCCACTGCCCAAGTCAAGGTCTAATTTCTTGATGGTATTTGCCCTTGAGTTCTTCCACTGATTGGGTCTCCTCCGTTTCTGGGGGACGCGGGCCCCGGGGTCTTATCGATCCTGGTGCTCGCATTGCTGGCTACTCACCACCCCTTCTTTTTTGTGGCAGTCATCTCTGTCCCAGGTCTTTTTGCTTGGGACGGGTCGACCTTGGCTGCCCGCGGGGACGGTGGAGACCCTCTCAGTCAGCAGTGGTGTCTTGCACGCGTCCTAACATACTATATGTTATAGTATTGCTTATTCTCATCTGACCTAAGGACCTGAGGATGGGTGGGCTCGCCCCTTCCGTACCCCCCCCCCCCCTTTTTCCCTGAACCTTGTCCCCCATACCCCCCTCCGTCTACCTGCCCTTATCCCTACCCCTTGGCGGGGACCGGGGGGGCGCTCTTGCCCGAAACTGATTGAGCTAGGGCCTCTTGGGCGGCTTTCCTCACTCCTTTGCGTGTTGGGTGGTTCCCAGTATCCCCCCTGCACGCTTCTGCCTTAGCTCTCCTTGGGTTTTGCACCTGGGAGAAACCCACGATTAGGGTAACCCTAGTAACATGCTTGGGGTTACGGCAGTTACATATCTGCTGTTGTTAGATATTTGGCCTGATCCTATTAGGCTTTTGATTTTGATACTTGAAAGTTTCTTGATTGTTGGTACCGCACCTCTTAACTGGCTTTGGCGAGCGCTGCTCCCTCTTCATAGCGGGGACGTTGTGACTTATGCACCCTCTAGTAATCTACTTGGCGAATGTACACCTTACGTCCATTAACGTCAAGGGATTTAACGTCCCCGACAAAAGATCGCAGGTCCTCTATCACCTCAATAAACAGAGATCGCAAATTATCTTCCTACAGGAAACACATCTTCTTTCCTCGCAATTCCAATCTTACCGTAACAGGTATTTCCCTGTCTGGTGCCACAACGGTAGCTCCTCTGCCAAAGTCAAGGGAGTGGCAATCTTCTTTCACAAATCGCTCCCTGTTACGGTGTTAACACCATCGTGGAATGAGGATGCCAGGCCTTGTTTGTTACCTATCCCTCCAAGGCCAGAACCTTCACACTCCCGCAAACATTATACAATGCCAAATACAGCAACTGACTTTTCTCGCTAAAACATGGATGCCTACTGCATTTTGCTTGGGGACAGATTTATCTGAGGGATATGAATTTGGCGCATAACCCTCCCCTGGACACCTCATCAGGGCGCTCGTCTGTGGCCTACCATACGCTTATAGGTGAAAAAGCTGCTTCCATGACATGCAGCTGATAGATGTTTGGAGTAGCTGCACCCCCAGAGCGGGATTACACCTTCTACTCCTTCCCTCACAACTCTTACTCCGCATAGATATATCCTACCGCAGCATACCCTGCTTCGCTGGGTGGTGTCGCCTCGGTGGGCAGCATCCTCCATCGGACCATGCCCCATACACTGCGATATTAGTCCCCTCACTACACCAATCAGGGATCTCATGAAATTGGAATGAATCCGTCTGTCGGATTCCTATTCTCCAGGACCTGCAGAGCTGTACGGACACATTTATATCGGTACATGCAGATGACCCCTCTTCCCCACAGGTCCAATGGGAGGCGCTGAAATGCATTCTCAGAGGCATCTTAATCAAGCATGGGGCGCGCCTCAAGATGGAAGCTGCTGCGAAATTGCGGACCCCTCTTGACGCGTTTAGCCGCATTGGAGCAACTCATAAGATATCGGGACTGAGACGGATCTGAGAGCCGTGATTTCAGACACTTCATGACATTCTCCAGCTTATGGAACATAGGCATAAAAGATACAGACAGTTATGCTCCAGCTCGTTCTATTCCTGGTGTAACAAACCGGGCAAGTTCCTTCCCCGGGCACTTAGGGATAAAAGAGCTGCCCTGTTTGTCCCTTCCATTAAGACACCGGGAGGTCGAGTGGCACATTTAACAGACGACATTTTGAAGGTCTTCCGGGACTACTATACTCAGCTTCCATAATCTCCCAGATACGAGAGCACGGGGAATCACCCTGCGAGTACTTTGGGGGGGAGCTAAAACGTCCTCTTCCCCCACCTCCCCGTGGACTCCTCACTTCCCTGGAAGAGCCTTTTTCCCAGGAGGATTGCTGCAGCCATTAAATCCCTTCCATCTGGCAAGAGCCCGGGTCCGGACTGGAATACGGCTCCTTTTTCTACAAAACCCTTCTGTCAGACTTGTCCCAGCCTCTCCTCCGGGCTTTTAACATGGTCCTCTACGGAATCTCCCTTTGATCCGGCCTCCTGAAAGGCCCATAATTGTGGGTGATCCAAAGGGAGGGGAAAGGACCCACTCAGTGGCCAAAATTACCGCCCCATATTCGCTTATCAATACAAGACACGAAGATTTCGCTAGTTACTGCCGCTCAGACTCAACCTCTACTTCTACATCATTCACCCCGGATCAGGTGGATGTGTGCCGACCAGGGATGCGAGGGACAACACACTTAAGGCATTCTCCCTGATCCACCAGGCTCGCCTTCAAAAACCCGTGCCTTCTCCTGTCCCTGGGATGCAGAGAAGGCCTTTGAAATAGTGCGTGTCCTTCTTGAGTGAGTGTTAGATCCCTGGGGTTTTGGCCCCGTTATGCGAGAAAGGTAATGGCCTTATAAACTTCACCCCAAGCTCCAATCAGGATAAATGGAACTTTGTCCACTCCCTTGGCAATCGGAATGGCACAGAACAGGGATGCCCCCTCTCTCCCATTCGATATTTTGGCCATGAAGCACCTGCTGAGGGCACTTCAGAGAATGATCCTCGGGTGGAGGGAAATCCCGGGTTTCGTGAGTATCAGTTCAAATCTCGGCTTTTTTGCTGACGATTTACTTCTGTAACTGGGGGACCCCCGCCCTCTCCCTCCCCGAGGGTAATGGAAATACTGGAAGAATATAGCCTGCACAGCAACCATAAGATCACATGTCAAATGAGCTACGCTATGGGCTTCAAAGTTCCCCCGACCCTGACCTGACGTTGTTAGACAACCTCCCCTTCTCTTGGGAAGAATCTTCCTTCAAGTACTTGGGGGTCCACCATACCCTCAACCCAGCAAAATCTTTGATCTTAATTTCGCTCCCCTTCTTTCCAGAACTAAAGGCAGGAATTACTGAAATGGGACAACAAGACATTTCATGGATTGGCGTATAAATATCCAGAGATGAATACTTTGCCCAAACTGTTGTACCTGTTCCAGGCAATCCCCATTATTCTCCCTAGGCCCTTTTTCAGGGACCCTACGAAAGATAATCTCAGAATTGAATGGGCGAGTAAACCAAGAATATCGAGTCCAACCCTTACTAGGCCCAAAACAGAGGGAGGACTTTCATTGCCAACTTTTCAAGGCTATATATTTGGCTGCGGTGGCGGTGAGAACCCTGGACTCCTTTCAAGGTAGGTACCTCCAAACTCTGGGTGTGGGGCTGGAGACCCTGATATAGGGGCCCAAACCCACAGGCTTTGGCCATGGCTGCCGCCTCAGTACTACCTCGTGGTATATAGCATCGCGTCCCGCGATTGCCAGACCTCTGTCCTAATATACAGGTCATATGCCTCCAGGATGGTCCCTGTTTGACGTAAGGCGCCCTTGCACCCCATTGCTCGGACAACCACGACGTCCCGAGCTCTCTCACTCAGCACTGGTTCGGTTACTGGGATCGGACACGGGTGCCACGATACTTGACAGGGCCTCGAAGAACAGGGGCCTCTGAGGGATTAAGACAATCTTGTAGGTGCCGACGGAACCCGGCGAGCTTGCTAGGTTCCCTATACCAGCTGCGCAGCCTAAATGCAGATGGCAGCGAACAGTTGCGGTGCATCGACTCCTCCACCACCTTTGAGCAGTGGTGCCTTGGTAGAACTCAGAAAGAATGGCTCTCTCAGCCTGTATAAAGCTTATTCTCACCTCTCGCCTGTGACAAGCTTCTCTTTTCAGCACAGTTGGGAGAAGAACTCGGCACCGTCCTCTCGGAGGAAGCATGTCCAAATCCTTCCAGGCTGACCCATAGATCCTCGGTGTCCTGCCAGATCTATGGGTCAACTATAAAAATAGATACAAGATGGTACCGGGTGCCAGCGCTTCTTAATCACTTCTCCCCGCCAATCAGCAGTCCAGCTGGAGATGTGGAAAGAGATGGGTACTATGAGCCCATCGTCTGGTGGAGTTGCCCCGTCCTACAGTCCTTTCTGGGTCGGGGTTCTGAGCTTATATTCAACACATCACGGGGATACAGCCTCCGGGGTGACCCAGCACTGTGCTCCTGTTTGATATCCCTCTACCCATCCGCTTAACATAAGTCACATCCTGGTGATGACTGACCTTTGCTGCCAAGATACTCATCCCTATACACTGCTTTCACTGCCAGCCCAACTATATCGGAACTGGATCCGGGAGGAATCCATGTCCCTTCATCGCTTGGAGGAGTTCAGATCCTGATTCTCCCTCATGCTATATCCGATATCTAAGTGGTCTGGAGATTGGATTTCCATCTGTGGATCGCCGCTATTTGTCCCATTCCTAGAGGAACTCGCCCACAGAATGAGGGGGAGGCACTTTGGGGGGAGTGAAGAACGACTGGGGGGATGGAGGGCCCTATGTGATCTCTCTCTCTTATCCAAGTGAGATGAGTGCGCCCACCGAGCCAGCTGTTCTGAATTGCCTACCCTCGTTTGCTTTTAGTTATTTATGTCCCTATTTCTTTTGCCCCTTTTATTCTTCATTTTTTCTCCCCTGTTAACCCTATAAAGCTTGTATTGAGGCACCTATTTTGTCTTTCAGACAACGGATATGCACGTGAGAATCCTAAATGTGTCATCTCCTCATTTCTTAACGGTTGTCTAGGATATTAATCACTTTGTAGTGTTTCAGTCTATCACATGTATCTGCATTGCTCACGGGATAAGAACGGGGCAAGGGGAAAAATATGGTGCTTCTGTAACCCATCCTTAATGTGATGTATCACTGCATTCTGATGACTTGTTGCAACAAGTGACTTTGTATTCTCATGTTTATATTGTTCAAATAAAAAATGTTTGAATTGGTAAAAAATAACAACACATTAATGGAAAAATCAATATTTAAACCTTGGGTCTATAGTGACTAGTCTTTTTATCCATCACTTTATCCATCACTTACATTTCCCGGTTTGCCCCACTTCCGGCCGTAGAACAGGTAAGTGGGGAAACCGCCATCCTTTGTACACCCTAATGCATTGCCCTATGCAATGCAATAGTGCTGTATTAACAATCGTGTCCCCTAGTGGTTAAGCACCATAGTGGGACTAAATGTTACAGTGAAAAAAATAAAAAAATAAAGTTTTAAAGTACAAAAAAAAAAAAAAAGTATTAAAAGTTCAAATCACCCCCCTTTCCCCATTTTACAAATAAAATAGTTAAAATAATAAAAAAGTTACACATTTTTGATATTGCCGCATCCGAAAAAGTCCGGTCTAAAAAAAAATAACTTCATTTATCCACGTACGCTGAACACCGTAGAAGAAAAAAAATTCCAAACGCCCAAATTGGCGTTTTTTGGTCATTTACGTCACTCAATAAATGGTTAATAAAAATGATCCAAAAAAGTCGCATGCATTCCAAACTGATAGCGGATAAAAAAAGTAACACTTCAGCACGCAAAAAATGCCCCTCACTGAAGTCCGTTAGGTTGGTTAAGTACCAAAAAAAGTGATGGATCGCACAAAATGGCCGACGCGGCGCAAATTTAATAATAGAAAATGTTTGGAATTTTTTTTACCGGTACCAAAACATAACGGCAAACCTTACATGTTTGGTATTGCCGGATGCATAACAACATTGTAGTATAAGATAACACATTAATTTAACCTAAAGATTGAACGCCGTAAAGCAAACACCAAGAAACATGGCGGAAAATACCGTTTTTTTTTTACTTCTTTTGTACTACTTGGATTTTTTTTGCGGCCTTTTCCCAGTATATTATATAGTACTGTCAACAGAACCATTAGAAAGTACATCTTGTTTCCGCAAAAATAAAAAGCCCTCAATATGTCTTTGTAGGGGGAAAGAGAAAAAAATAAAAAGTTATGGCTATTAGGAAGGCCGAGGAGGGAAAAAAATCGTAGCAGGTCAACCAAAAATTAACGCCCGGGTCCATTGCGGGGGTTAAAGGGGAAATATGATCAATAATAAGGAATGTTAAATCACTCAGACACCAGATAAAGCAGCACACATCTGGCACTAAACCCATACAAACTTTAAACTAGTGCTATGCTTTATACATGCAAAAAAAAAAAAAAAGGTGATTAGTGAGCGTTTTGAACAATTTGGGTATGCCCACCTACCACATCAAAGTAGCTTATCAGGTAGGTCCCTAACTCTAATATCTCTGTGTGGAGCAAAAACCATCATACATTCTGGGGTGGCTCCATTCACACCAATAATAAGAACCTCATAGGTCAAAGTGTGTATGGGTTTTAGTGCCGGCTGTGTGCTGCTGCATCTGGTGTTTGAAAATGTTCTTTTCACAGTCACAACAGTATGTACTGGTGTCTATACAAATTGCAAATAGATGTGCTTTCTTTTCTTAGGTTTTAAGTAAAATGTCTCGAAATAAGGAAGTCCATATTTGATGTATTAATAGTGGAGTTATGATTGTTTGATCATAGTCTACATACTGTAGTGGTTTTTCCAACATAGAGATGGGGACAAGAGTACAATAATACATGAATTACAAAATCCAATCTGCATATTAACATTTTTTTAATCTTATATATGTTACTTAGTAGGATGTATAAAATATTCACCCTTTAGCACATGTGTCAAACTTAAGGATCGGAGGACAATACGACCACCACGTCATATTATGTGGCCCACAAGAGCTCAGACACAGGGACCAGAAGAGAGGAGAGACAAGATCCAAGCAGAAGTACCGGCTTTCCACTTCCCTGGAGGATGCAGCTAGCTCTTGGCAGAGGCAGCCAGCACAGGGAGTAGGTGCTATCATGGATTTGGAGTTTCAGCAATGTAACTCCCGAACTGCATGTTAGAAATTTGGGCAGTGGACAGCATTTGATAGCCATTACCCAAGGCACATACCCATCATACCAACGGTTAAAAAATTCACTGCTATAGAGGAAATTGGGCTGGCTATTATGCAGTCGTAACCCCTTAAAGGGGTTTTGCCACGAAGTAAAATTGACGTGGGAAGATTGCAATATGAAATACTTTTTACACCATTCGATATTATAAAAAATCCTCATGAACCGTTTTTGTTTTAGCTGCTCAACTTAGTGATCCATTGTTTACAGCTCGTTCTCCAGGGGGTACGTCTGGGGTGTGAGAGCCCTCAGTCATCCGGGCCACACCCCTGATCAGTCAATTCATCTCTCTCTCAGACGCTACTGAGTGTTCAAAACCCCAGGTGCTGTCTTTATCACTCCTGTTCATATGTACTCCATAGCGTAATTAGCAAACAGCTGCAAATTAATAAAAAAGAAAACCTCTATCAGGGTGTCACTAGTGCATTTATTTAAAGTGGTTAAAAAAAAAAAAAAAAAAACAGGTTTTGTTACTGCAGGGATTTGATCATCAGGTCACTTGTTTATGTCAAGCAAAAACTTTACATCTCAGATATTCATAATGTCATTACATATAAAAAGACCTTTCTTTGACCTACAGAGAGGAATGGCGTGTTGATGTCATCCTGCTGGGTCACTTGATTATGCAATTCCAAAACAAATCACACACACTCCCTTCTGTGCACACAGAGCTGTTGAGATGGATGCATGAGGTATGAAATTAGTATCGTCAGGGCAAAGCCCTTTAACGTCAGTGGACATAAACTTACGTCAACACATGTCCAGTAATGGACGTTTGCAGACGGAGATAGATGGAGTGATCCCATTACACAGCCAGCAAGTGACGGCTGCTAATTGCAGTTTACACCCGCTGGTTGCAGCATGGAATGGTACCAGCGCCATCCCGTGCTGTTTAACCCATTAACCCATCTTGCTTTTTTTTGTGGCAAATCTTGGGGGTTAAACAGCGCAAGCGAGGATGATGCCGAGATGTTAGCTGTAATAGCAGTAACACCAGGCTGCTATGTACAATGCCCCATTATTGGCATTATGGCGTACAGGTTTGGTAAAGGGGTTAATTCCTATTCTACATACATCTTTATTTCTTGTGGGGAATTTCGCCTTGTTCCTACAACTGATGCTCTCGAGGGTTATCCGGATACCTGTTTATAATGATCATATGGACAGAAGAGTGATCATTATAATCATTTAATTAGCTCAATTCCAATTTCTGAACCGGTATGCGGAGCATATCCTTGCACCAATTCTTCATAATTGTCTGCTCTGTGATTATCCAAGTAGTTCTTCACAACAAAGCCTCAGTGTCATTCATGTATTTGGTAACATTGGAATCACTCATGAGTTTACGAATTTTTGAGAACCATCAAAGATTTCAGCTTTGAGTTTTTCACTGCTCGTCCAGGAATGCTACTTACAAATTGTTATTGACAGCTAAACCTACCCGTTTTGTCCAATGCTCTAATCCACAATTTGCTCAAGGCTAGCATTAACCTCTTTTGGACCAAGCGTTTTTTTTTTTGGTGACAACGTTCGATTTTCCCTCCTAGCCTTCTGAAAGCCTTTTTACTTTTTTATTTTTCCACCTACATAGACACATGAGGGCTTTTATTTTGCGGGACAAGATGTACTTTCTAATGGTGGTTTTTTTTATTTGTAAACATAATTTTTATTAAATTTTACAATAACAAAAACATATAATAACTGTCCATTAGATGAGATACTACTCGACACACAAAGAAATAATATAAGGAATCACATTACTACAAGATAAGAAAAAGTTACTACAGTCAAATGAAAGTACAAACAAATAGCACTTATGACTTACTTTGGTATCATAATAATAAGATTGAAAAGAAAAGAAGTCTCTCATCTTCACTAAAGAATGACAAACAAAAAATAATAAAAAAAGTAACACCCCCCAGGAAGAATACCCCCCAAAAAAAAATCTAAAGAACAGTCGGTTACCAATTACGCATTTATGTTTAAGAGACTAGTTCATAAACTATGTAATCAAGTTAAGGTCTGGATAAATGGTAGGAAAAAAAATTCTGTGCTGATTACAATGCTGCGAGGATACGCCAACACGGTCTCGTCCCCTAAAGCCCGAAGATTGGTGAGAGAAATAGACTAGAGTGACAATAATTCACCCCCAACTCTGACGCACAGTCGACAAGGGAGTATCAAGGGCATGGTGTCAGGTATTGCTAGAGGTAATGATCCATGATCTATGGAGGTTACTGGACATAAAAAAGCCCCGAAAGAGACCTGCTTTGGTGAGAGGAAGAGATACAGGAGGGGTAGACAAAAGGCAACTTGCTTGATCTCCTTGATCTCCTGGGGGTGTAAATGTTACCTATGAATCCTGACATTTCTTGTAAACATTTAGAGCATTAGGTTTCCTATAATTCATGATCAAAGTTATTACGTCAATTTCGAGATGATGTTTGGACCACATGGATCACTGCCTGCACATTTAGGGACAGTTGGTTCTCCAACCATTTGGCAGGAGGGTCTTCTATTTAGCTCGCTAATAAAAATATCGTGCAGAACCTGAGTGGTTCCTGAAATGTTGTCTGGTTAAATCATATGGAAACATGGGTGCTGTGTGGCTCATAAAGTTAAATGGCACGTCAACTTAAGTTTCAGGTTTGTATTGAATGTCTACCAGAAAACTTCATGGTTTCCACACAGGTCCTTATACTATGGACAAAAATACCAGTGGCGGGGGTGCCACACTTAGGACAGGGTCGTCAGACGGTCTCCTGGTCAAGCTGGATGGTGGGGGGGGTGGATAATTAAAGCAGTAATTTGCGGACCATGGGCCAATTCTAAGAATGTGTCCCTACACTTATCATTAACTATTTTATTTATGATCTGCAGCCATACCCTGGACGAAATTGTAGGAAGAGGATCTCCTGGTTTGGGTTAGACTTCTCACCACTCTAGCTAAAAAAATCCTGCAAGACCCCTTCGTCTTCTGAAACCCCCTACGAAGACAGCACTATAGCACTGTTAGTGGAGTGGTCTGTTGAAGAAGTTCAAGGCTCATGACATCTATCAAAAGCATTCAACTTAATATGACAAGATGGCGTCATGTCCTTTACTTCTATAAAAAACCAACTATTTGGGAAGAGGCCAACAAAATGCGATGCGGTGGCAGAAGGTTTATTTTTGAGGATAATTCTCGACGAGAGGAGTAAATCCCGTTGGTGGGGAAGGAGTGAAATAAGCTGGGAATTAGTTGAGATCCCTTTATCCTCCAGACTTAAACTTGCGGGCGAGGTTTTAACAACGGGGGGGGGGGGGGGGGGGGCCCCAGGTTTGAATTCTGGTGCCCATAGTAGGAAGGTTTATCATACTGGTCATTGGTAGGGCAGAGAGAACAGGGTTCTACAGGCCTTCCAGGATCCCAGTTCATGTCCCTCACAATGAGGCTATGTTCGCCTCCTTGGATGAGCAGATATTTGGATATGTAAGAAGGCCATGGAAGCGTCCATGGGTGATACCGCAGCTGCCGCCTCTGTTAGAGAGGATTGGACATATCTGGAAGACTGTTTTTAACCCAATCCGATCCGTGACGCAGGAGGCTGGCTAGTGTATACAACCTCACGATCCGGCAATTCTGCCCCCCCTATGGGGAAAGTATCAAGGTTTAGGACAAGGGCTTTCCGGGGGCATTTTTTATCCATTGGAAAGAAAGTGGAAATCGGTATATTGGTTGGAGGGACATCTTTATGATATAAGCAATAAGGGGATTGTTTGTAACCAAATATAGTATTTTTCAGGCGAAACGTCATCATCTTTGAGAAGCTTGACGCTTAGCAAGGTAATTGGGCCCCAAAAAGAGCGGATTATACTCATGTTCTAGTTCCGTTACAATTTTTGTGGAAACAGACAGGGGGGTAATTGATGGTGGATAAATGGACATCAGGGGACTTACCGCATAATTATCCCAGGATACATTGATGGAGGCACCCGCCAGGGGATTTAGGTAAATTGCATAAGCAGATGTGAGGGAGGTGAACCTCTTGAGCAGGGGAGCAGATCCAACAATTCTGTCTTAGAAACATTAACTTTGAAAGCCGGAAAAGGCCAAAACGTAAATGTAACAGGACTAAAGCTTTAGAGAACCTCCACCAGTGGGTCCAGATATGAAATAAATCTGTAGATCTATCCAGACAAATATAAGGTGAACTTAATATTGGGCATGAACCAGTATTAATGACCAGGAGATCTGGGATTAGCGGCCTGGGCTCTGCGGAGAGGAGAGCCAGGGCTCTTATGGCCAAATCTAAACAGTAGTGGGGCATAATGGGCATCCCTGGCGAGTTGCCTCTCCCAAACATGAATGGCCCTAAGAAAGGAATACCGGGGGTATTAGATCTGAGCGGCGGGGGGCGGGGGGAATTTTTTTTTCGGCTATATAGTGAAGAAGTTATAAGAAGGAAGGCTCCCTGGAATCCGAAATACGTCCATCACTGCCACAAAGCATTCTTCAGCTGGACCCTGTCGTACGCTTTTTCTGCAATCAATGGACCAGGACAGCTGGAGAATGGATGTATGCCCGGATACATTTGCAATTCAATAACAGGACGCTTATGATTTTTAGAATATTAGAAGATGGTGCTCTGCCTTAATGAATCCATATCTCGTTGAGGGCTAATGAGATCTGGGAAGAAGTAGTGTGCATGCCTCGTCCGACCAACACCTTAGAAATAATTTTTAACGTCAACACAATTTATTAATGAAACTTGGGCGACCAGGTACCGATGGAGGGGAGAGACACGTCCTTTCTGGTTCGCGTAAAACTGTTTATAAAAAGCCGTGTTCATTCATGTTGCGGGATGGGAGTGTAGTCAGGAATAGATTAGATTCGGTGGTCCAAGAAGGGTGTGTGAGATTCAAGGATTTAAGTATCTTGTAGATTATCTCCCTGAGAAGCTCTAGGGCAGGGGGCTTTATTATTACCCATAGTTCTTAAATAACCCTAAAGATTTTATTTCATTTTGGTACAGGTTGTTTAATGGTAAGTCCTATCCCTGCCTAAGAAAGGGAGGGGAGAGGGAGAGACAGACGGCCAAGCCAGTCTGAGGACCCCCGCGCGTCCATGTCATCGGAGGTTTCTCGAGTGGAATATTAAATGGGTCATTGAAAATCGAGTTTAGGACATTATTAATAGCAGTTGCAGAATTTTGCTTTTCCCCGCGCTGTGTCCTTTCAATGTATAGATATTGGAACTAGAGTTAATCACCTTAGCAAAATTGCGCTATAAAGCCGCCCGCTTTGTTCCCATTCCCTGTATAATTTACGCTGACTGCCGGGATCGCTCCGGGACACCTTCTCTCATACTCCTGCCAGCGCTCTTTCTCTTTTTATAATGGTAGTCCATTGGAGGTTTGGATGCAGGAGTTGGGTTCGGACGGAAAATCTGTGTAAGATTGCCTAAGCTTCCTCACTCAACATCTTATTTGATACCACAACAACCTTACGCGTCGGGTGTTAGTGTAGGCTAATTCATGTGGACCTCTATATGACCGCTTTAGCTGTCTCTAAAGTAAAGATATGGCTCCCACGTCCTATCCTCCGGGTTGTCCTTGTAAAAATCTGCACCCCCAACCTCGGGACGGATATTAGCAAAGTCCCCCCCCCCCCCCCCCCCCCCCCCCTAGTTCCTCACCAAATAGGTTAAGACGGGAATATCCAGGAGGTTATCTGTTCCCTTGGGCGCAGCGTCTGTCAGTTGGAGGACAAGAGGGGCATTTTGATCGGACAAACAACTAAAATCCTTTATATAACTGAAGAGATCCACCCTTTGCATGGCTTTGGTTGTGAGTAGATTCATAATCAATACGGGACCATTGATTCTGTGAGGTTGGGAAAAAAGGAATAGTTCTCTACATCAAGGATGAGGAGACCTCCAAGTAATCTAACCAAATGAGAGTACTGACAATAAAATTAGCCAAATGTGGAGGGGTCATGGGATAGCCGAATACCGGGCGGAGAGCTTTCATGGACCGATTTTCTATTTCTGGGTAATAAACACCAGGTTTTTTAAAATCCCCCTCACCACTATTTCTAAGAGGTTCAGGGTAAATAGATACTGGTCTGTCAGGGTTTTTATAGTATAGACCTTGGTTGGACCCTTGAGGACGTTAGTATCTATCGAGGGATATATAAACTTCCCCTGAGACTTCAAGAGTTACATTGAATCCAGCGGCCCTCAACTATCAGGGTGGAGCTAACATAAGAGAATATGAGAGATTTTTTATGGGATGAGGATAATTTACACTCCATTTTTCCCTTTTAATGGGATGGAGAGCCCGGAAACGAGGCCCCCCCACCCAAAGGCGCTTAAGCCTGATGAAATCCACCCTCACTGCCAAGTGAGTTTCTGAAGGTGGTGCGGATGTCTCGTTTTAAATTATTTTGAGGTGACGTAGATCATAATTCATTTAGACAGGAAGGGACCGCAGTCCCTTAACATTTCAAGATGTGTTTCTGGCATAAAGATAAGTGAACCACAGAATTATAGCAGTAAGCAAAAGTGAATGAAGGAAATGGACTCACCCCAGGGAGAGGGGACGTTGACACATCCCACAGCATTGCATAACAGAACTACGAACTACAGTACAGACCAAAAAAACAGGAAGGTACCAAAACAGAACAAAAAAGAATAACAAAGATCCATTGGGGCGGAAACCAAAAAAAACCAAACATAACGCCAAATGCCAATGTGCTATTGGACTTCCTTATTCCAACATGTAGAGAGGAAGTGAAAGTAAGGGCAAATAGTGCAACATTGCCCACCACCTGGACCCATAATTGCGTAAGGCCATTTCGTGTGGGACGAAGGGCTATATTTATAAAAGGTATCATTAAAAACATGACATATCATATAGTTTTGTCCGTAATAACAAGTTCAGCCAGTGAGATTGAATTACGAGCAAAAGGACAAGTTACAAAGGGGGAGATGACCCAATGAATAAGGATTACAGGTTACAGAGAATGTTCGGTTCACTCGAGCGGGAATCCCAGCATGCCTTGAAGAGAACGGAGCGTTGTTCCTATAGGTGAAATCATCATCCAGAAGAGGTGTGGAATTTAGGCGGGGTGAGTCCTCTGACTAGTCTTGGAGATTGATCTTCTTTTATGGCGTAAGAATACAGGGAAGAGGCCTCCACTAACCTCTGCTGTAGATTTTTTAAGAAGGTGTCTCACGAGTCACTCTGATGCTTCTTCTGGGGATGTCGCTCTTGTGAAAGGCTGACAGGGATCCATCTGAGTGATAGATTCGCAGGAGTAGCCGGATTGGTGTGGGCGAACTTAATGTCGTTGGCAGGACCCCTAGAGGGCCGAGAACAGTGATGAGAAAATGCTCGACATCGCCTTGGGCCACACCCTCCACAGAGAACATCTCGAAACTATTAAGAATCTTATTAGTCCCTTTATTTTCCAGTCGGCTATGATTTGTAGATTTTTTAAAGGCTCGGATGTTGCTGACTTTGTCCATAAAGCTCCAAGTATTTGACAATCACTGGACGTGCGGCGTTCTTCAGAGTGGGTTGCAGTTGTGGGTTCCTGATTGGCGAGGAGTCACTGGGATCGAAGGTCTGGGGCCGACTTACTATGGGCGCTTCTGCTTCGGTTGGGGCCAAGCACCTAAGAGTTCTGGCAGTAGTCACTCACACAAGGTATGTAGATCTCTTGCTGCCACCGACTCTGGGATCCCAATCAGCTCGCAGGTTGTGGCAGTCGGCGAGAGTCCGGTTACTCCCAGTCATCCAACTTTATCTGAGAGCGCTGGTTTTGTCTCGAGCGAAGTTGCGGCCCATGGGCGCTCGGTTGGTCTGGAGTACAGCGTGTTCTCCATGCTCTTGGACGGCGCTGTTCGTGTGGTCATCAGGATGCGATGAGCATGCTGTTGATATCGTTTCTGAATTTTGACAAACATGGCCGTGAATGTAGCGGCAGATGTCGCTCTGCCATATGTATCCTGGATATCTGGAGCCATCTTTTGGGCATCACACAATGGACCAATTTTTTTTTAGTCCACCATGGAGTCTTCTTTCGCGGCCTTCATCGTAGCACCACTCAGTGTTATCAAGGCAGGTTGCGAGCGTAGTGGCGCCCGGCTAGGGTTGGGAAGACGAGAGTGGCGGTGGGCTCAGCGTTTTATGTAACAGTCTCAAATTACGTGTCTTGCTGTTTAACTGGCGTGTCGGTGTGATAATTGAGCCCTCAGAATTTTGCGCCCTTTTGCGGTCTTATTCGGGCCTTGCTTTTGCCCATTGTTTGGACGAAGTAGGTACCATCCGAGGAAATGCGCGAATAGTAGAGGATTCAGAGCTATGAAACTGCAGTCCAGTATGTAACGTAATGTGAATTTTGCGTCGGCCACCACTAGATGTCGGCACCAGCTTAAACAGATGCGATCTGAGCTGTGTTATGTTGAGAGATGAAGACATGAACATTCAGTGGAGTCTGCAACCCGCGGGACAGAGGGGGAGATTCAGGGAAAATTGGTGGCGGAGTTTCTGAAGAGCCCAGAAGGTATTGTGAGCCCAGGTTGAGGCAGCAGTCCTTGTTTGGGATAGATATTTTATATATAAGAGCCTCATCTCTTGTAGGTGGCTATGGTGGAATCTGGGTGCTGTCTAGCAGGCAGTGCAGCTGTGATAGACAGTGTCCTGGCAGTAGTGGGGGGGGGTCTCAGAGAGGGAAGCCGACGAACGCTGCAGTCACATCCAATGCTTCCAGCAGGGGCGATGGGGGACAGAGTGGGACTGTACACTGGGCAATGTTCTTATGAAGGGGCTTGTCCAGGTCACTTGCTTGAGGATGAGGGAGAGGAGATTCAATCAACAAGGAGAGCTGCGGACAGGAGCCGAGAGCTGTGCTTTATCTCCCGCTCCCAGGGCTGCAGGTCCCCCGTGCTCTTCACAAAACCTTGACATGTGTAGACCACACAATGACGGCAGGAACTGTCATGTGACTTCACGCTCCTCAGCAGGTATCCATGCTGTAAAGCTCTTCTCCCGCTAGGGACAGAGTAATGGAAGAGGCCTGCAATGTTACTGTGACCACTCTCTGGTATGTCCCCTGCACAAGTGCACTCGTCGCGATGTGTCACCGATATAGAAGATGGTATGTTGCTGGCTAGGGTCCGTTGATTGAGGAGCTGACCTGCACCTGTGTGTCTCCTACATGCTGCGCGGCAGGATAACAGGATGTCCTTTTAATGGTGTTATTCAAGTATACTATTGAAATATGAGAAAAGTAAACCGCAAAAAAATTCCGAAGTGCAGGTACACAAATTGTGAAAAAAAAATATTTCATTTTCGCCATCGTTTGCGGTGGGTTTTGCTTTTACAGGCAGTTTCAATCTTCGGGTAAATATAAACTGTCGTTAGTTGTATTCTACAGGTTGTTATTGATACGGGCAATACCTAACAGTTTGGGTTTCTACGTTATCGTTTTGGCACCGTAAAAAAATAATTCCAAACATTTTCTATTTGAAATTTGGCCACGGGCGCAATTTTTGCGAAACACATAACTATTTTTGTGTAATAACACCTACTGACGTCAGGGGCATTTTTTTGTGGAGATGAAGTGTACTTTTTATCGCTAGCAGGTTTGGAAAAGCATGGGACTTTTTTGAATCATTTTTATTCCATTTTTTGATTGAAGTTCTATTTTAAACTTGACCAATAAAACGCTAAATTTTAGCGATTTGGAATTTTTTTTATTCTACGGTGTTCTGGCGTAGGGATAAATGATGTTATATTTTTTATAGATCAGACTTTTTCAGGACGCTGGCGAGATACCAAATCCTGTGTTACTTTTTTAGTTTTTTAATTGATTTTGTTTGTAAAATTGGAGCGGGTAAAGGGGGGTGGGTTGATTTATTTGAAATTTTAATACTTTTTTTTTGGTACTGAATAACTTTACTTTATTTATTTTTTTTTACTGTATCATTTAGTCACCCTATGGTGCTTGGAAACATTAGGCGGGCCCGCCCGCAATTGTTAATACAACCTAATGATTGCATAGGCGAATCATTGGGCTGTAATATGATGGCGGTTTCCCCACTTCCTCGTCTGCGGACGGGAATGTGGGCAAACCCAGGCGTGTAAGTGACGGGAGCCTTCACAGGGCTCCCCCCACAACAGTTGTCACGGTCGGTAGGTTCGGCGCAGCTAGCTGCTCGGATGATGCACGATAACCGTTAACGATCGGTGTCGGGCACCAATCAGGAGGTCATTCATGCCACGGTGGTCTGATCCCCTGACATAGCCCAACTGAGCGGCCCTGGCGCTCCCCCCCCCCCGCCCCCCCCCCCCGACTCATACTATTTATTATGCCAAGGGTCGGTTAAGGGAGTTCCATTGAGCCAGGTGGCCGATGAATGATTTTGTGCTTGTCCACCAACAGCTTGTTGATGATATTCGCAGCACCATCATTTCTGACACTTTTGTCCAATGATCTTGCTTTGCCCTGCTATCCTAGTGGCACATGAATAATGCAACCAAGCTTCTTTGTAATGATTAAAGCCTTTAGTTTTTATATTACAAATAAAATAAACAATTCGACCGTGGTGGTTTTTCTGTTCTCTCCACACCTCTGGCACACAAAGTTATACTTTTTTTCTCCCTTCAACATTGTCCACTGGTCGTAGGTGCTCCACTACATGCGTTTTTACAAAACATTTGTGGTGTCAAATAAACTTATCTGGTCTCCAAGCCTGTACTCCAAAATAAGCCAGGTATTATTGATACATAAAGTTGTTGATATTTCTTCTTTGTTTTTCAACACTTGTATTATCCACAGATGTAGCTGATAATAATCTGGATTGTTGAGTAGGTCTTCTTCGATGACAAGTCTTAATTTGTTCACATTTATATCTTTGTATATTTACTATAGTTATTAAGATAGGACTTTTAGGCTATGCGTTCACACGGCTATCTGCGGGTACGTAATTAGCCCAGCAGTTACGCCCGTGTGGCCACCCCCCCCCCGCGGCGGCCCAGGGAGAGGCAAGGGGGGCCCCGTCACTGCCGGCCCATAGTGAATCACTGTTAGCGGCCGCGTATACGCCGCTAGGATAGTGACATGAGTGAATTATCTCCCCCCTCTGCCCGTATTCGTAGACAGGAGAGAGGAGACGTAATCCATAGTTCTCTGATGAGTAATGTGGATTACCGTAGTTAATGGGACGGATTCTGACCGTAAATTGGCGCACTTTGGCGCGTAATTTTGGATTGAATTTACGTCCGCAGACTGGACACGTGGCGAACATTGGACCTTAGGGTGACAGGTATGAACGGGGCTGTGCCAGTTTTTTGGTGTACACTGAGCCAAAAAGAATGTATGAACTGACGCACTCCAAACCTTGGCACAATAAGTCCCTTTGTAATGTGCCAAAGACACTTTGTAATGCGACATTTGTAATGCGAGATTTGGGGTGTTCTGGGGGCACCGCGTTGCACCACATCTTAGAAGTAGACACATTTTTTTACGCCAAATCTAGGCGCATAACAGTTAGAACAGCCAGACCAAGTTAAAGGTGGTGCCTGAGCCAGACTTGTTGTATTGGCACTAGACTGCACCTGTATGTATGACCTGCAGAAGAACAGGTTCATACATTATGGTGCATTCTACACTGCCTTAAAGCGATTTAGCCTGTCAGCGTCAATGTTCATACATGTCGCCTTTAGGATATAAACCAAGACTGGGTTGACAAACTTTTACTGTAGCCGTCCTCTTTCCTCTGCAAATTCACAGTTGAATTCTGGCTTCAAAAAGTTGCTTTTATAACATTGTAGGCTCATGAATTGAAATACAAAATAATTATATGGGATATTTGATTACCTAAGACAATGTTAAAGAGTCAAAAGACAGACAAAAAGCTATTGCATTTTTTATCACACACAAGTCACATTGGGGGATGAATTATTTTCATGGATGTCCATTATTTCAAAAACTAGAACCAAATCAGAAAAAGTAAGTGTGAGGTAAATTCACTCACATGACAGTCATCTCTCCTTCAACTTCATAACTAGTCAGATCTGACAAATGGCCCCAGCTCCCAGGAAAGCCTCAATTAATTAACACCCAGCTCAGACCATTGTAAATGGCCTTCCATAGGAAGGCTCCACAGCAGGAAGGTCAATACATCAAAAGGATCCTCATTTCCATAAATTGGCACCTAAAGCACATGTGCACTTTCAACCCCAGCTTCAAAGACTTGACCAAAAGGCCCCTATCCGCAGCGGCCTCGATATTTCATAAAGATTTATAGGCGATCCACTCATAACTGGTATATGGCGGTTTCATATCTTAAAATATGGAACTCCCCGTACACATAGCCACCACTCCCACGTTCACACGATGCAGGGGGGACTGAGAAATTGAGAACTGGATTTAGGGAGCACCTAGGATAGGGGTGTCTGGTATCAGGGCGTAGTGTAGGTCCAGCTGGTCCTGATGATACCACTGGTTCCGTTCTGTGCTAATGCACTGCCGAGGTATGGCCCATTTTGGTTTTTCAAAAGTTTATAGACCATCCCAGGAGTTTATAGACCATCCCAGGGGTGTGTGGGGGCGTGTAGGGGGCTGCCACGTGGGCTGTCCCATCACAGATATAAGGAGGAGCCCCAGTCGTTGCATTCAGGAGGGAGGGGGGGTACCTGACATCATTTCCAGAAGCATCCACGCAGAGCAGGGCCACATCTTCCCCCCATGTGAGCCCAGCTCCAAACCAATCTCAGGTAACTGGACACATTTTACTGCATTTGTCTGTAACCCATACTTATATTTGCACCTCTAACTCTTATCTATATATTATTATCATTTAGTATATATTTGTCTAGTGTGCCCTCCAAGGCTAATTAAATCTATAAACTTTAATCTGAGTTAATCTGTCTTGATCATCGGCCTCACCCGCCTTATACTCGGTCTATAATCTATAGCTACCCCAAGGCTGGTTCCTGGCCTTGTTATAAGCCGGTAACGGACCGGTCTTATAACTAAACTAGAAACTGGTGGCAGCCTATTAGACTGGCAGAGTTTTGTTTAACCAGTGTGGGTAAACAAATCTCTCCCAGCCGTTCAGGGTCGTTGGCGAGGAGTGTGTTCTCGTGCCCTCCCTGGTTCTCCCTGTGCCCGTGTGGACAGGGGTTAACAGTATCTGGCTGACCTTGTGTAACCCTAGGGGGGGCAGCGCAACGTCACGATACACCCCAAGTCAGGCCGTCGACCCTTGAGTGGGCCGGCGGGGCGGGCTTTTTCCTGACAGTAAGTAAGAAGTCATTTTTGAATTCAGCACCCTCAAAATACCCTAAAACCGTTAAAAAACCTGGGCACCTGAAAAGATGTTGTGTTATCAATTGTCTGGATCAGTTCATGTAATGCGTGTCTATCACTTTTTAGATAACTTGGATCTACCCTTAGGAGTATGCCTCAACTTTTAATTATTTTTCTACTATGAAAATAAATTCTTTTATACCTTATGAATGAAGTAAAGGTTGAAAATCATGTTTTTTTTATAAGGAACAAAATCTTTCACACAATGAATTTTAACTAAGAATTTAACACATATTCCATGTTAAAATCCTTGTGCAATCCAACATCCATTCATTTAAATGGGCAGTCCGTGCGGTGGCTCTCATTGTAATCTACAGTGCAGATTTTCCACACAATGTTTTTTTTTAAATCACTGGTGAACAAAAATAAGACGTGTCCATTCCTTCGAGTGGACCTTGCTGTGGCCGTCCCGGTGATCCCGGCAGATGACTTCACCGTTCATTCTTCATGTGACCCTGGAGCCAATCACATGTTGCAGAGGTCGCGTGCTGGAAATACCACACGTGACCACTGCTACCTGTGATTGGCTCCAGGATCACGTGAAGAATGAACATGGAAGTAATCTGCTGGGATCACCAGGACTGACGCAGAGATAGAAAAAGGTTCTATTTTTTATCATGACCCGGCAGACTAGCTTTTTTTTTAGTTGCGGAATACCCCTTTAAACCAATTAGTGGTGTTCGTGGGACAAAATGAGACTTCTTTATTTAAGAATATCAATGTTTGTGAGTGAAAAAGAGGAATTATTGATCACCAAAGATTGATGCTGTTCATTTACCACTTCCGTATTTTCACATTTGTTTCCACCTACGGTATCTGTACTTCAGATGTCAGGACTGTGCTACTGGTCCTTTAAGGATTTTGTTACAGCCTCAGCCAGGGCACGGATTGGTGCTTAATGGGTTAAACACTTGAGCCAATCCCTGGCTGGGACAGGTGTTTTAAATCGCTTCCTGTCTGCCAGTCCCTGCTGATGATTGTTTTTTCCTACGTTGTTTTGGGGGTTCTCAATTTTTGGCTATTTTTGTGGTTACTCTCCCCCCGTTTCCCCTGGCACCCCACCCCCAGCCATCCATCCCTTCCCAAAGCACCTACCACCCAGCCATCCATCCATTCCCTAGCACCTCACCCCCCGCCCTCCCTCCATCTCCCTGCAGCCCTCACCACCAGCCATCCATAATCTCCCCGCACACCCCACCCCCAGTCTCATCTCTCTGTAGCGCCCTAGCTCGCCCATTTGGGCCCTCTATCCGCTCTTCTCTGCAGCACCTCACCACCCAGCCATCCATCATCTCCCTGCAGCACCTCACCACCCAGCCATCCATCCATCTCCCTTCACCCACTCACCACCGAGCAATCCATCTCCCTGCAGCACCTCACCACCCAGCCATCCATCCATCTCCCTGCAGCACCTCACCCCCCAGCCATCCATCCATCTCCCTGCAGCACCTCACCACCCAGCCATCCATCCATCTCCCTGCAGCACCTCACCACCCCGCCATCCATCCATCTCCCTGCAGCACCTCACCACCCATCCATCCATCCATCTCCCTGCAGCACCTCACCACCCAGCCATCCATCCATCTCCCTGCAGCACCTCACCACCCAGCCATCCATCCATCTCCCTGCAGCACCTCACCACCCAGCCATCCATCCATCCCCCTGCAGCACCTCCACAGCCATCCATCCATCCATCTCCCTGCAGCACCTCCCCAGCCACCCAGCCATCCATCCAGCTCCCTGCAGCACCTCATCTCATCTCCCTGCAGCCGCCGCTCACTGACGATGCCCCGTCCAGCCGCCGCTCACCGCCGATGCCCCGTCCAGCCACCCACTGCGCTTTTCGCATCCGCTTTCAGGAAGCAAAGCGCCGCCGATACGTGCCCAGAGTGTGGAGCGCTTTTGGACAGATGCCAAAAGCGCACTCCATTATCTCCTATGGGATTTCACTTGCGTAGAACGCAAGAAGAATTGACTTGTCAATTCTTAAAGCGGATCCGAAAAGTGCAGTGCAGGAGAGCTCTCAAAAGCGCATTGCCGATCTCCCGTGAGAACCGCGGTGCGCTTTTGCCATTGAACTCAATGTTAATCACACTGATAATTGTTAGATCCGTTTTGCGGATCCGTAAAACGGATCACAAAAACGTTGTGTGAACAAGCCCTATGCGAGTCTTACATGTTTTCTCCCTGAAGTACCTTATTTCTTGACTATGTTCATTTTAACGTGATTCTATAAATAAAGGATTTTCTTTTTTTTACGCATATGGGAATTTGCTCACTTGCAGCTTCTTTAGATAGTGCTCCTTGCAACCATTGCTGGAAGAACACAAGCTGTTTGTGGCAGTGTTCTGGTTTGGGAATGCTTTTATTGCATCCTCTGGGCCCACTTATTAATGTGGAAAGCATGCTCAATTAATATGTGTTTGAACCATCCTTGAAGATCACATACACTCATACATGCCGATTGTTTTCTCTGGGGCAGATGGGATTTTCTAGCAAGTCAATGCGACATGTCACACGGCTAGAAATGTCCGACATTGATTGGAAGAGCTTGACCAAGACTTCCAATTACTACCCTGGCCTCCTAATTCCCCAAACTTAAATCCAGTATAGCATCTGTTGGATCATCTCGTTTTGTCCTGTTGTCTCTATAGACTCATCTCCAGCAGCTGTGGGATGCAGTTGGCTCCAGATACTAGGACCTTATTGAGACTCTCACAGGCCATGTAGCTGCTGTATGTGCTGTACATAGTGGTTACGGTGGCTATTAGGTGGTGGTCATGGAAATGGGAAATTTTTATAATTTCCGGTTGGATGTCCGGGCAGTATCACTGTGCACATCCACTAAGTTATTTAATTTATTTTTATTCACGTCACTGTGTGTTCTGTTGTGTCACATTTTGTCTGTAGGAGCGGAGGATGTGCTACCCTTCTGGGACCCTCCCGAGGTCTAGGGGGAGAATCTGTGGCCATTAGGTTCCTTTCTCCTCTGCAAACCCCGGCACTCTACGGAGTGGCCACCTAGAGGCACCTCGGTTGCTGTCTGGCCTGGCAAACCATTCTGAATGCGAAGGCAAGTTTTGGGACTCTATCCGCTTCGGTGGTGGAGTCCACCGTTCTGTGACCTCATGCAGATGCCCTTTGGCTCGGTGAGGGAGCATTTAGATCCATATCGGCTTTGGCAGTGGGGGTAATTGATTTTGTCCTTGTGTACCTTCTGGTCCAGCAGGGAAGCATGTTGTTCTAGGTTTGTGGGGGCCCATTACATTTAAGTATGGGTCTGTGATAGACCATATCCTCAATGCAGTGTTTTTGTGTGGCACTTTTATTGCACTTTTTTGGTGCATTTTGGTGTTTACGAAGCACATACTTAATAATAAAATAAATAATCTATTCTATAGCGCAACATATTCGCAGCATTTACAAATCAAGGGTAAACATACAGTCACTTATACCATTAAAGTACTTACAATGAGACCACAGGTTGAGGCCTGCGTGAGAGCTTACAATCTATTAGGGTGTATGGGTGAAACATACGGTAAGAAGTGCCAAGTTTACAATGTTCCGGCCATGTTTCATAAATAGGGGGTGGTTTACATGAAAAATGGATGAACCTGCCACCCAGACTGTACTAGGGCTTTAAAAATAAATAAATAATTATCTGGTGGTCATAATAACGTGACTCAAGTGTGTATAAATAATGGGTAAAATAGGCTACAATGACATCCACTTATTACTCATCCTGATTGGTCAAACTAGCATGAGCCGCACTCTAGCCCATTACTAAAAATATATGTCTGCAAAATGTTCAGAAACCAGTGGGGATTACAGAAAACTCTGCCAAAAGGGATGAAAAACCCCATAAACTCCTGTAAGGTCCCGCCCTGCAGCTACTGTATGCAAATTAAACCACGCCCACATGCAGTGACCAATGAGAGCAGGACGTTGCTGCTAATACCGCAGTTTCACTGCGCGCTCATTGGCTGCCCCATGGGGCGTGGCTTCCTCCACGGTAGCGGCAGTTGTGGTACTTGAGTCAAACGTGCTATGGAATATGCTATACAAGCAGAGGGGATGCGTTGTGCATGTTTTCTCCACACGTTTATCAGGGCTATATTCTCTAAAGAGGATTCGTTCTAATTTGTTGTAATAATACTTCACAGGTGACTCCCCCTTTAAGTGAGCGGCGTCTGTTCTCTCAGCCCCCATTGTGGCGGACAGGTCTGCATACACAGCAGATAACTGTACACTGCCCGTCAGAGGCGCTTCAGCGCCGCAGTACTCTATCAGGAGTCTACAAGGGCGCAATACCCGTGTACAGACTCCCAAGCTGAGCTCTCCGGTGTGTGCCGCGTGCACGTGACCTCCCGCCAGTCCCGCCCCCGGAGCGCGGTGATTGGCTGCCTTGTGTTCTGTTTGTTGTGAGGGGACGGAGGCCGCCATCTTGTTCCCGGAGCCAAGAGCAGCGGTGCATTACCCGTTACCGAATAAGACTGGGGGACGTGGCTCCTCCACGAAGACTCGCGGGTTCTCTATACCGCTCCGGCAACACAGCACCCGGACCGGCGCCCGCTACGCTCCCCTTGCGGCGAGTGTCCGGTTTTCGTTGCTCTGGCGGGAGGATGAACGGAGGATAAATGGTGGCCAAACCGGACAGCGGTACCTTCCTTGTCCTCTTCCTGCTCGTGCTCACTGTCACCGAGCCGCTGCGGCCAGGTGAGTGCTGAGGTGGGGGGCGCGGCCTGCGGAGAGCGTTCATTAAGATGGCGTGCACGGAGGGCGTGAGAGGTGTGGAGCCGCAGTCAGCACCGGGGGCTGTAATGGCGAGGGCGTGGAGCGGGCGCTGAGCTGTCTCCAGTAATCCCCTGCCCACTTCTGGGTGACCCCATTGGGGCTGGCTCAGGCCCTTTTCATGTGAGGCGCTCTATGGTGATATCCGAGCTCTTCTTCTGGGCTGTGTTCACACGGTGCAGTTTTGTTACAGTCATCCCTGTGACTGAGGATCAGTTTCATCCATGTGAACGGGGTTGACACCTAGGCCCTTAATTCAAATATATGAGACGGTTAGGGTATGTTCACACGGCTCTTCTGGTGCGGATTCCGCCCCCAAACAGTGTAAAGAAACCACCATAAAATGCCTCCAGGAAATGTCTTTTTCTTCCTAGGTAAAACCGCGTTGCTTTTTTACTCGCTTATTTTTCAGTGCTGCAGAAAATAAGTGACTGATCGGTTCTTGAGTTTTTGACAAGTAAAATTGCCCATAAGAAACCAGGGCCGTGGAGTCGGCAAGCCAAAGCTCTGACTCCTCAATTTCCCAAACTTCCGACTCCTGACTCCCTCATACACGGCACATGTTTAAGTGATAACTTTACTGTAGTAAAATGGTAACATCAGGCTGTTTATCACCTTATGATACAATAATCAAGCTATTTAGGTAGAACAGACACTGACAAGCAAAAGGGTAACAAAGTTTTGAACACTTGTGGGTAGAGTTGAAGAAAAAGCTGTATTTGTATCCAAGTCCAGTCTGCACCAACATTGGGAATGTGTAGAAGAGACCTGGGATCAGATTTTGGTCAAGATATGCTTGAACCTGATTCAGAGCCCAGAAGGATTCAGGCAGTATTGAAAACCAAAGGTGGATTTCCCAAATACTAACAAAATAATAAAAATTAACATTTTTATTTTTAGGAACAAAACAGTAACAATGCAGTTACAGGAAAGAATCTGCAGAACTAAGCAGATGCTAAATACTTACAAGTCAAATTTATGTATAAGATAGGTAAGATGACTGTATTTAAAATTACAGTAGCCTCATGTACAAAGCTGTAGTGGATGGTGAGATATGGAGCCTGAAAGTCACAAGTTCAAAACATTGTTACCAATTTGCTTGTCAGTGTAAAATATATATATTGGATATGACTTTAGAACACAAAAAAGTGTAAATATGCAAAACACTTCAGGAACATTTGTGGAGTCTCTGAATTTGATCTGAGAAATAGTATTGCCTCCATCAGATTCTATACATGACCTCACATCTGATCTCATTATTTTCAGGCTAGAGAACAGCCTCTCTACACTAACTTGGGTTGGGGGCAAAGCGGTGACCACAGGGGCAACATCTCTAACAATGTCAGGGTATAAAGAATTGCCTCAGCCACAGTCAGTTTTGATGAATGATTAAACTCTCCTTTGAAAGCAGGTGAAAAATTTAGCTGAAATCTGTTTGCTATGGAAGCAGAATCTTTTCCCCTGGGGCAGCGCTTTGCCTGCTCCATGTCATCAATTACACTCCTCATGTGATGAGGCTGAAGATATAGGAGCAGTAGCACTGGCAGGACCCAATTCCTCTTCCTCTTTGCTCTGCATCGAACTAACTGGACCAACTAATTATATATTTTGGGAGTCAGTCCATTTTGTGACAACTCTGACTCCTGCAAAATAGACTCCGTTTCCACAGCCCTGTAGGAAACGATGGAAAGCTTCAAAACTGTGTCCAAAATTCCTCTCGCAAAGTGTGGCGTGTTTTTGGCCTGGTAGCCAAGCCTGAAAAACTGCTCTGGTGCAAAATTTTAATGTCAGAATTAACCCCTTAACGACCTTGGGCGTATCAGTACGTCCCAGGGCCGCTAAGGGGCTTTGCAGGGGGATCGCTCCGCGAACCCCCCCGCACAGCCGCGGGTGTTAGCGGCAAATCGCCGCTAACACCCGGCAGTAACAGCGCCGGCGGGTGGCTCCGCCCGCTGGCGCTGTTTTACCCATCAGGCGCCGCGGCAAAGATGGCCACGGCGTCTGAATTAACGCCGATCGGTGCGGTGATCGGCATAAGCGCAGCTATGCTGCGCCGATCCGATCACCGGGCATTGTGGTGGGGCGCCTTGGGAAGGCTCCCGTCCCGTACCCTGGCCGGTTTGCCCCACTTTCCATCCGCAGACAGGAAGTGGGGAAACCGCCATCTTTTTACACCCTAATGCATTGCCTATGCAATTCATTAGGTTGTTTTAACAATCGCGCCACCTAGTGGTCATGTACCACAGGTGTCCTTAATGTTACATTAAAAAAAAAAAAAGTATTAAAAGTTCAAATCACCCCCCTTTCCCCATTTTACAAATAAAATCATTAAAATAATAAGAGTTACACATATTTGGTATCGCCGTGTCCGAAAGTCCGATCTATAAAAATATAACATCATTTATCCCGTACGCTGAACACCGTAGAAGAAAAAAAATTCCAAACGGCAAAATTGCGTTTTTTGGTCATTTTACGTCACTCAAAAAATGGAATAAAAATGATCAAAAAAGTCGCATGCATTCCAAACTGCTAGCGATAAAAAGTACACTTCAGCCCGCAAAAAATGCCCCCTCACTGACGTCCGTAGGTGTTAGTACAAAAAAGTTATTGGTCGCACAAAATGGCGCCGTGGCGCAAATTTCAAAAATAGAAAATGTTTGGAATTTTTTTACGGTACCAAAACATAACGGAAACCCTACATGTTTGGTATTGCCGGATGCGTAACAACCTGAAGAATACAGATAACTCATTATATTTACCGAAGATTGAACGCCATAAAAGCAGAACCCCCCGCAAACATGGCAAATTTTTTTCACAATTTGTCCCACTTGGAATTTTTTTGCGGTTTCCCAGTATATTCTATAGTATAGTGAATAACACCATTAGAAAGTACATCTTGTCCCGCAATATAAAAGCCCTCTTGTGTCTATGTAGGTGGAAAAATAAAGAAGTTATGGCTTTCAGAAAGCGAGGAGGGAAAAACGAACGTGTCACCAAAAAAATAACGCCTGGTCCTTAAGGGGTTAAAACCACGTCGAAATCCGAGCGCCTCAACAACAGAGTATTTCAAGCTGTTTTGGGCTCCTTCACACCAGCTGGGTGACCGTGCCCTTAAGGATAAGGTCACATGGCTAACTTTGATGCGGTTTTCGGAGTGTTTCCGCTCCCAAAAAAGCCTCCAAAATACCCCCAGTTCATTTTCATTGATTCCGATGTAAAACAGCGTTGTAGTTTACGTAGGTCGAGGTTTTTACATGTGTATTATGCGCTTCTTTGGGACCTGTTTTGGACGCTGAAAAGGAAGTGTCATGTCCGTTCTTGAAGCGTTTTCAGCGCTGAAAATCTCCATAAGAATCAATGGAGCACTTCAAAACCTCGATGTGTTTTTCCGCACGGTTTTTGCCCTTGCCATTAATTTGTATAGGTGAAAACAGTGTTGAAAACCTCAGCAAAGACCTTGTAAAAAAAACCTCTTATGACGAAGTGTGTTTCAGGTGAGGTTTAGATGCTATTTCGGGTGCTGAAAATCAGTGTACATATAAGCCATGAGAACATACCCTAAGGCTATGTTCACACGGGGTAATTTCGTAGTGTATTTCGCCGCGTATTTGCGCTCGAATACGAGCGAGCTGCGTGCCGAAATTACGGTAATCCATAGTTCTCAGAGAGAGCTATGGATTACGCCTCCTCTCCCCGTGCATACAATATGATCGTATTGTACGCGCGAGGAGATAAGTGACATGTCAATTACTTGCGGCTAACGTGCCGCGAGTCATGAATGTCAAAGGGGTTGGCGCCGCAGTACATCGTGTGAACATAGCCTAAGACTATGCCTACACGGCAAGGACAAAATGCACTAGTTTTTGTTGCGTTTTTCGGATTTCACGTGCCCCGTTCGTTATAACAGTACTATAATCTGCCGTTTTCCAGGGGACTATAGAATGTTTTATTTTTTTTAAACGGTCAGTTTGGAAGTCCCACCTCAAAATCTGAGCTGTGTAAACTGAAGCTTGGATTTTCCATTGAGGTCCTTGGGGATGGTTTACAATCGGATTTTTGTGGATTCTGAATACTGAATCTGCCTAAACAATCCAACTGTAAGGCCTCGTTCACAAGGCTTATTTCGGACGGATTTGCCGACGGATTGACGATCGTCAATCCGTCGGCAAATCCGTCCAAAATAAGTCACAGCCTATTTTCTATTGATTTCAATAGAAAATACGGCGCGTCGTTCACACGACGCAAAACTCCGTTCCGGATTGCCGCCGCGGATTGACGACGGCAATCCGGACGGAAAAACAATTGACATGTCAATTATTTCCGGACGGATTCACCACCTACAATGATTGTAGATGGTGAATCCGTCGGAATCAGTTACAAATACGTGCCACACTTAGTGGCACTTATTTGAAATGATTTTCAAACTGATTTCAGAACGTATTTACATCGGAAATCCGTTTGTAAATACGTTCTGAACATAAGCCGTGTGAACGAGGCCTAAGCCAGTCCCGTGTAGACAAAGCCTTAGGGTATGTTTACATTGCATTTTGAATAAGTTTTTCGGATCTTTAAAGCGTATTCAAAAGCGCTGTGTGAAATGCATCCAACACACACCCAAAGTGTGCCGCGTGTTTGGATGCATTTTGGCAGCAGCAGGATCGCACCCTATAGTATTAAATAGGGCGTCTTTTGGATGAAGCATTGACATGACAATTCTTAGAACGGAACCGAAAGACGCATCAGAAAGATGCATGTAAAACATGCATCGGTAATCAGTTGTCTGAACGCCCATGCATGTATTACCTTGAAAGCAATGTAATTAATACTGCTCATTGTTAGATGCGGTTGGGTCTGAAACACGGATCCTAACACGCATGTAAGAAAGGCTGTGTGAACCAGGGCTGTGGAGTCGGAGTCATGGAGTCGGTGTCTATTTTGCAGGAATCGGAGTCGTCATAAAAGGGACCGACTCCGACTCCCAAAATATATATAATAACTTGGTCCAGTTAGTTCGATGCAAAGAGCAAGAGGACTTGGGTCTGGCCAGTGCTACTGCTCCCATATCTTCAGCCTTATCACATGAGGAGTGTAACTGATGACATGGAGCAGGCAAAGCGATGCCCCAGGGGAAAAGATTCTGCTTCCATGGCAAACAGATTTCAGCAAATTTTTTCACCTGCTTTCAAAGAAGTAGAAGAGTTTAACCATTCATCAAAACTGACTGTGGCTGAGGCAATTCCTTTATACCCTGACATTGTTAGAGATGTTGCCCCTGTGGTCACCGCTTTCCCCCAACCCAAGTTAGTGTAGAGAGGCCGTTCTCTAGCCTGGAAATAATGAGATCAGATGTGAGGTCATGTATGCCGGATATGATGGAAACAATACTATTTCTCAGAACAAATTCAGAGACTCCACAAATGTTCCTGCAGGGTTTTGCATATTTATAATTTTTTGGTGTTCTAAAGTCATATCCAATAAATATATTGTACACTGACAAGCAAAATGGTAACAATGTTTTAAACTTTTGAGACTTTCAGGTTCCATATCTCTCCATCCACTACAGCTTTGTACATGAGGCTACTGTAATTTTATATACAGTCATCTTACCCATCTTATACATAAATGTGACTTGCAAGTATTTAGCATCTGCTTAGTTCTCAGATTTTTTCCTGTAACTTCATTGTTACTGTTCTGCTCCTAAAAATCTAAATGTTAATTTGTATTATTTTGTTAGTGTTTGTTAAATCCACCTTTTGGTTTTCAACACTGCCTGAATCCTACTGGGCTCTGGATCAGATTCAAGCATATCTTAACCAAAATCTGACCCAGGTCTCTTCCACACATTCCCAATGTTGGTGCAGACTGGACTTGGATACAAATACAGCTTTTTCTTCAACTCTACCCACAAGTGTTCAAAACATTGTTACCCTTTTGCTTGTGTCTGTTCTACCTAAATAGCTTGATTATTGTATCATAAGGTGATAAACAGCCGGATGTTACCATTTTACTACAGTAAAGTTATCACTTAACATGCGCCTGTTGTAGTGAGGGGAGTCGAGGAGTCTGAGGGGTTTTTGGGAAATTGAGGAGTCCAGGACTTGTGTAATCATGTTTGAAAATGGACTGTAAACCATCTCCATAGACCTCAATAGAAAATCTGATCCGTAGTCTACAGGGCATGAATTTTCTAAGGTCGCAATTTCAAACAAACGGTTTTGCAAAAAACTTGGGAAGTGCACATTTTTCTGCTGCATTTCTGAAAATGTACCGGGCCGTCCGAATCTGAAAACAGACCACAAAATCCGACCAAAAGATGTGACAAAAACCAATTGTAACAGAATCCAACCGTATTTTACAATTCCCATGTGAGCATGGCCTAAAAAATATTTTTGCAACAAATCTGTTGATAACAGGGCTGTGTTTCAGAGTGGAATCCACACCTAGTATCCTCCCTAACTCATCACGGATTTTCATTTGGCGGTGTGGATTTGATGCTGAATTTAGAGGCTAATCTCAGCCTCCGTAAACTGTGAGGATTCAGCGTTTAAATTCACATTGCACATGACAGTCCTTTTCTGTAGCATTAATTTTTTTTTCAGCCTTGAAAAAGAACTGAATTCAATTCTTGAAGTGAATTCCAAACCAAGATCACCATCGTGTGCACTTAAGACGCTGGTTTTCCCTTGAAAATGCGCGGATTGCAGTCTGTTTTGGACGCTGTTTCAGTGCTAAATTTGTGTCAGAAACGATGTCTAAAATTGCCGTGTGAATGTACTCTTACTGTTACATTGCTATTTTTACCAATTGATAGTGGGGGGAAAAATGCCGCATCTGGAGTATAACTTTAGACTGTTCATACATTTGTCCATGTAGGTTTCCCTTCTGGCACATAGAGTGAAGTCCTAAGCATCACCCATCTGTGATGTTCATGTATCCTAACAGGTGTTAAAAGCCACTATAAGGGGAAATCCATGTGATGGATACATGTGAGATCACAGGGCTACTACTGGTGTCCTGAGCAGGGAACCCCCAATCTGCTGTTCATATACCCCAGCAGGTGTTGTAAAGCACTTTAAGGGGAAAGCCATGTGATATGTCATGGATACATGCAAGGCATTACACTGGGGAAGGTGGTTATTCAAACCTACAACGTTTCGACTCAAATATGAGCCTTTCTCAAGCACAGTGCAAATAGCCAAGTGAGGTAAAATAAAAAATAAATGTGTATATATACATATACACACACAGTTGAAACCAGAAGTTTCCATACACTATATAAAAAGACACATCTGCATGTTTTTCTCACTATCTGACATGACATCAGAATAAACCTTACCTGTTTTAGGTCAGTTAGGAACCAAAATTATTTATATTTGCCAAATGGCAAAATAATGAGAGAATTTTTTTAAGGCATTTTTATTTCTTTCTAAAGTCAAAATTTTACATACATTTCATTAGTATTTGGTAGCATTGCTCTCAAACTGTATGACTTGAGTTAAATATTTTGGCTATCCTTCCACAAGCTTCTTACAATAGTTGGTAGGAATTTTGGCCTATTCCTCCGGACAGAACTGTGTAAATGAGCCATGTTTGTAGGTCGCCGTGCTCACACCTGCCTTTTCAGCTTTGTCCATAAATTTTCAATAGGATTGATATAAGGGCTTTGTGATGGTTGTCCTTAAAGGGGTTGTCTCGCTACAATGATTGGGTTTTAATTTAAAGATCTTTAAAAAACAAGCAGCTTTGCAATATATGTTCATTACAAATGTTCACTGAATTTTGAGCTAGCCCTGTTAGTATTACTACAATCAGCTTCTCAAATCTCATAGTAGTGGACCTGTTGATCCTTATCTTAGGGCTGTCAGGTCTGAATGACTCATCACCTTGAAGACAGGTCGGAGCAGAGAGCCCCTCCCACACAGAATGCTTCTGGAGTGGAGGGAGAGAGGAGGGAGGGGGAGGGAGGACTCTGGCATCTGTGTCCTAGCTGCCTGGATTAACCCTGTGTGTGCCTGCTTCCTCCTGCTCTCTACACAGATAGATGTGACAGCAGTGACCCTGTCTGTTACTAATATCATGATATGTCTTTGGAACTGTGACTATACTAATGCTATACAAATCGGGCATGTGATATACTTTATGTTCTCCTGTATTAGGGACACATCCTGATATAGTAACACTTGCCCTTGTTTTGCTGGAGATGTGGAGACTTGTAAGCTAAGCAGGGGAAATATAGGAACACATGCATCCCCTCTGCTCTATTAGCACACAGCTTCATATTCCTCTCTACACTCCTAGATCAGCCCTCTCCTGCAACAGACCTAGGCAGGCACACACAGGGTGAACTCTGAGAGCATTCCCTCTCCCCGGAGGTCTTGATTTTTCGTAGCTGCCTGTGTGCTGATGGGAGGGGGGAGAGGGAGCAGAACAGACAGACCAAGAAGCACGCCCCTCAGTTCAACTTACCAGGGACAGTGACAGGCTGAAAGCTCGTAATGAGACAACTCCTTTAAGCCACTTTGTAACCAGTTTGGTAGTAGCTTCAGGTCATCGTCCATTTAGAAGACCCATTTCCGCCCACATTTTAACTTCCTGGCTGATGTCTTGAGATGTTTCTTCAGTATTGCCACATAATCTCTTTCTTCGTGATGCCATCTATTTTGTGAAGTGCACCAGCCCCTCATACAGCAAAAGAACCCTACAACATGATGCTGCCACTCCCATGTTTCACAGTTGGGATGGGGGTCTTAGGCTATGTTCACACGGCTTAACTGCGGGAAGCAATTACGCCGTGGTGGCGGGACGGGAGCGGGGGGCCGGCACCACGCCGGCCCATAGACTTGCATTACCAGTGGCGCATATACACCGCTGGTAATTCACATGTCAATTATCTCCCCCCTCGGCGGATTCGCCGAGCAGGGAGAGGAGACGTAATCCATAGTTCTCTATGAGAACTGTGGATTACCGTAGTTACTAGCAGGGCTGTGGAGTCGGTAAGCCAAAGTCCCGACTCTGACTCCTCAATTTCCCAAACCTCCGACTCCCGACTCCTGAATCCGACCCTGACTCCCTCATACACCGCCCATGTTTAAGTGATAACTTTACTGTAGTAAAATGGTAACATCAGGCTGTTTATCCCCTTATGATACAATAATCAAGCTATTTAGGTAGAACAGACACTGACAAGCAAAAGGGTAACAATGTTTTGAACACTTGTGGGTAGAGTTGAAGAAAAAGCTTGTATCCAAGTCCAGTCTGCACCAACATTGGGAATGTGTGGAAGAGACCTGGAATCAGATTTTGGTTAAGACATGCTTGAATCTGATTCAGAGCCCAGAAGGATTCAGGCAGTATTGAAAACCAAAAGGTGGATTTCCCAAATACTAACAAAATACAAATTAACATTTTGATTTTTAGGAGCAGAACAGTAACAGTGTAGTTACAGGAAAGAATCTGAGAACTAAGCAGATGCTAAACACTTGCAAGTCAAATTTATGTAGATAGGTAAGATGACTGCATATAAAATTACAGTAGCATCATGTACAAAGCTGTAGTGGATGGTGAGATATGGAACCTGAAAGTCTCAAAAGTTTAAAACATTGTTACCATTTGGCTTGTCAGTGTACAATATATTTATTGGATATGACTTGACAACACAAAAAAATGTAAATATGCAAAACACTGCGGGACCATTTGTGGAGTCTCTGAATTTGTTCTGAGAAGTAGTATCGCCTCCATCAGATCCTGCATACATGACCTCACATCTGATCTCATTATTTGGGGGCAAAGTGGTGACTACAGGGGCAACATCTCTAACAATGTCAGGGTATAAAGGAATTGCCTCAGCCACAGTCAGTCTTGATGAATGGTTGATCTCTGCTACTTCTTTGAAAGCAGGGGAAAAATTTTGCTGAAATCTGTTTACCCTGGGGGCAGAATCTTTTCCCCTGGGGTCAGCGCTTTGCCTGCTCCATGTCATCAATTACACTCCTCATGTGATAAGGCTGAAGATATGGAGCAGTAGCAATGGCTGGACCAAATTCCTCTTGCTCTTTGCACTGCATCAAACTAACTGGACCAACTTATCATATGTTTTGGGAGTCGGAGTCGGTCCCTTTAATGACTAATCCGACTCCAGCAAAATAGGCTCCGACTCCACGACTCCAATTCCACAGCCCTGGTTACTAGGATGTATTCAGCCCGTAATTTGCGCACTCCGACGCGTAATTACGGACTGAAATACGTCCAGGATATGGCCGTGTGAACATGGCCTTAGGCTTCCAAGTTTCTCCATTTTTTCTCTAAACATAACAATGGTCATTCTGGCCAAACAGTTCAATTTTATTTTCGTCAGACCACAGGACGTGTCTCCAAAAATGTAGTTCTATGCAAACCTTAATCTGGCTTTTATATGTTTCTTTTGGAGTAATGACTTCTTCCTGGCAGAGTGGCATTTCAGCCCATGTTGATACAGTACCCATATTGTTTCTCCATGGATAATCTTACCAGCATCTTCACAAGGTCTTTTGTTCTTCGGCTGATATGCACATGTCGGACCAAAGCATGTTAATCTCTGAGACACAGAACCCATCTTCTTCCTGAGCAGTATGATGGCTGGACATTCCTATCTTGTTTGTACTTGCATATAATTGTTTGTACAGATGAACGAGGCACCTTCAGGTATCTGGAAATTGCACCCAAGGATGATCCAGACTTGTGCAAGTCCACAATTTTCTTCCTGATATCTTGGCTGATTTCTTTAGACTTTCCCATGATGT
Organism: Phyllomedusa bahiana; assembly: GCA_025379985.1. Lineage (NCBI taxonomy): Eukaryota > Metazoa > Chordata > Amphibia > Anura > Hylidae > Phyllomedusa > Phyllomedusa bahiana. Next base: position 40,161 of record JAODAL010008988.1, read on the forward strand.
TACACATAGAAGCAGTGTGTTTCTGGTGTGGTATAAAATACATTGGCAGGTGTGTCTCTAATTGCCAATAAATTAGAAGCTTCCAAAGACATGACCTCATATGGACTGTCCCAAATTGTTTAAAGGCATAGTAATCCTTGTGTATGTAAAGTTTTGACTGTGCAGAAAGTGATAAAAAAATGCCTTAAACGCTCTTTCATTCTGGCATTTGACAAATATAAATAATTTTGGTTCCTAATTGACCTAAAACGGGTAAAGTTTATTCTGATTTCATGTCTGATAGTTAGAAAAACATGCATATGTGTCTTTTTATATAGTGTATGTAAACTTCTGGTGTCAACTATATGTGTATACTGTATATATGTATATCTGAAATTGTCAGCTTTGCCCCCCTTGCTGAGGGCAGCGCAAGCTAGTGAGACATGCTGCTTTCAGCGCTGGGTCCCTTATTCTGTAAGATGCTGTAGTTTGAGTATTTAGTGCTCAAATCTGCAGTTTTCAGCCTTTTCTGATATATATATATATATATATATATATATATACACACATATATATGTACTCCTTTTGCTTCTTAGTTTTAGACTTTAATTATATTGGTGAAGTGTGATCATAGGTCCACTAGTGGTGTCCTGAGCAGGTAGCCCCAATCTCTGATGTTCTTATACCCTAACAGATGTTGTAATCCCCAACTATGGGGAAATCCGTGTGATATATCATAGACATTACATTGGCAAAGTCTGGTCATAGGGCCACAGGTGATGTCCTGAGTAAAATGGTTATATGAAGTATTCAAATATATTTGTCACCGTTTAAAGCACTCTTTAAAATGTGACGGCATTCACGGCAGAGGTTTATACTCATTGCTGGCAGTTTGTATTGAATTTTATCTAATCTCAGAACAGTGCTAACGGGGGATTTAGCATTCTGAAGAACCCTTTCTTTCTAGATATCTGCTTGTCATAGAGATCTTTTATGTAACAGATCATGAGATCACATAGACTGGATACTGCTCGGCTATACTCAGAAGTGAGTATGGATGGCGAGTGCAGCACAAGCGTGACCTTCTCTTAAATTCTGCATGGTGACTTTTGGGGGCACATTCTTAAGCCAGGTGTGACCTGCACCCACTAGTCACTTATGGCATGAGTTATCACTATGCCATAAATGTCTGAGTCAGGACACCCTTGATGATGAGTTGGCATTTAAGACTGGGCTCACATGGTGTTTTTTGACACATTTTTTGTTAGCCAAAACCAGGAGTGAAACCTACAGACAGAAGTATAATGGAAAGGCTCTGGACCTCCTCTGTATTTTGCACTCATAACTGGTTGTGGCTTACAATCAGCGCTACAAAATACATGTCAGAATACACTGGGCTAAGGCTATGTTCACACAGCTGGTTTTATTATTAGCGCTGGTACAGAGCATGAGCCAGCCATGCTGATTCAGCAAGGATTTTAGTTGCAGATTTTTAATTCTCTATGTGGATTTGAGGCTAAATTTAGAGGCAGATTTCAGCCTCTATACATTATGAGTCTGCTTAGAGAATTGATGTCCCTTCTATTTTACAATGCGGGGGAAAATTAGTGTTGTGTGCTGTGAGAGGCTGATTTTCCTTTGGAATCAATGTGAAGCAGATTGCAGTCGCATGTGGATGCAGACTCTGAATTGGATTCATCAATCTATCAGAATCGGCATCCAAATCGGACATATGAGCATAACCTGAGCAACCAGCTGATAACACAGGACAGTGCTGATAATGTAATCTTATACAGTGATTATTGGACTCAATAGGTGTCCATGGAACAATATGGCAGACTGAGTTCTCCAGTGGAAGAGCTGCTGTTTTCAGCATTTTGGCTAATGAAAAGATGTTCTTTGTTGGGGAACCCACCTGTAAAACATTGATATGTCCTTATGGAAGTGCGGCTTATAGAAACAGCAGCTGATATTCCCACTTGTAAAGGTGGATTTTGTCGGGGATTTGCTTGTGGTTTTAGATAAGATTTTTTTTTCCACAACTTCATTGAGAAGGCAAAATCTGCAGGAAAGACTTATCTGCAGATTTTAGTGTAGATTTGACCTTCTCTTATAGAAGTTAATGTAGAAAAATGCAATTCACAAACAAATGCATGACAATCTGCAGCAGATCCACATTGCGTTAACGTAACCTGACATATTCTCGAGCCTCTCTAAACTAGCAGTACATTATAATCGACTACAACAACTACACAATGAATGTACTTGAAACAGACTTCCGCTTTACTGCACCTTTTAAAGTATACGTGAATACATAAAATTTGGTTTTATTTACACCTCTGTATTATGGATCCATATAAGTCCTATTTTTTCTGAACTAAATGGTTTAAATCGGTGTACCCGTCTTGCACTTTAAATAGGCCTCCAAAAGTCTCTGTTAAAAACAGAGATTCGGTCTCCATGCGCTGGAATCTATCCTGTTCTATGGGAGTTCCAAGTACAGGCTAGTGGTGGGTTTGGCTGTTTTTGGAACGCCCGTAGAACAGAATGGAGAGTAGTGCCCAACGTGACCGACTCAATTCTGAGCGGAGACTTTCAGGGGCCCATTCACGAGATAGGTGGGACCCTCGCCTATCACTCTATGGAGACATATCCTATTGATATGCCATCAAAATGTGAGATGGGAACACGCCTTTCGATGGCTTTCTGTTGAATTTAAATATGCATATTCTATTTTTGCCTGGATCACATGTGCGTATATTCCCTTGATTTTTAGATATGTATTTCAGCAACTTAAAGGGAATCTGTCGCCAATTTTTTTTTTTTTTTACTTAATAAATCGAGACCCTAATCCATATTCTTTTCCTCTCAGTCGTTTTTATTTCCTGATTGTAGATTTCTCTATTCGGCCGTCTATATATAATTGTGGGGAAGACATTCTTGCTTGCACTGCTTTAACAGCAGTCAAAGAGATACTTTACAGCAGCTTCATGCACATAGGAGTCTTAAGACAGATTCTGTCCCATAGACTTGTATAGGAGAGTTGTCACTGTGAGGGAGGGGAGAGGGGGAGCTGTGACATCTCCTCTTGTGACTGGTGGATTCTGTGTTATCTGTACACAATGTTGTCTCCTTTCAGTGTGACCCTGCTTTTACTGATAATGAGCAAACTGCTGAAAAGCCTCTAAACAGAACAGGAAGTGTCAGACGATTATTAGGCTTAGTGGCCAAAGTGAAAACTGCATGAATTAATAATTATTTAAAAAATATTTAAATTTATAATTAAAATAAAAAAAAAATAAAAAAATTCCTAAAAAATGTGTTTAACATAAAAATGTGAGTTGAACGATAAGTCATTTTTTGATTACACATTCCCTTTAAAGCAACAGCAGAAACACTTTAAAGAGGTTATTTTTAAGAACTGGTTTTAGATTTAGGTTGCTGGTGCCCTAATAAAAAAACAAACAAAACAAACCCTTATTTGCTTTGCCTCTCACCTCCGTTCCAGTGGTCACTTGCATTGCTGATGTCCTCATTTGGTGCCGTTTACTACCAAATGATGTCAGGCAATAAAACGTGACCGCATCAGCAGTCTGCAGCCGAAGGTGAACGGGAGGAGACATCCAGCAGGGTCAGCGCTGCAATGGAGATGAGAGGAGTATAGATCGTTTTGTTTTATTAGGGCACCACTACCCTACATAGATTTTATTAAAAAAAATCATCACCTAGACAACACCTTTAACAAAAAAGGAAACCACAAAACAAGTACAGTACAAAACCAACAGTTCAATTTTGTATAACTATATAGGATCCGTGTTTTCATACGGAAGTGTGAATAAGGCCAAAGGTAAAGTGGAATTTACTTGGCAGCCTGTAGTTCCACCTGCAGACGTTCGAACATGTCTTCCATCACCCAGTAGGTGTAATGTATTACTAGAAATACATTGAGGAGGGGTGCAGCTGTAGGTTTTCAAATGTCATGGGCAGTTGCTATGTACTTGTTTTTTCCTTTGCTTGTATATTGGCAACATATTCTGCGTCCTTGTATCAGCCTGTTGACAGATTTGTAAGGCAGTCATTAGAATATGCTGTCCTTAAAGGGAATCGGTCACCATTTTTTTTTTTTTTTTTTATTGAAACAAGACACTGCTCCATATTCTTTTCTTCTTGGCTGTTTTTTTCTGATTGTAGATTTCTTAATTTTGTTGTCTGTATATGATTATGGGGACAGCGTTCTTGCCTGCACTCCTTTTTAACAGCATTTAGAGAGATGCTTAACAGCAGCTTCATGCACATCTCCTATTGTGACCGGATCCTGTGTTATCTACAAACATTATTGTCACTGTTCAGTTTAATCCTGCTTTTACTAATCATGAGCAGTCTACTGAAAATCTTTCTCTACAGAACAGGAAATGTCAGACTGTTATTAGGCCTGGTGGTCGAAGTGAAAACTGCAGGACTTAAAGGGGTTGTCTCATTAAATCGATTCATCTTACCTCAGTCCTGTTTTCCTGATTTCATTTTTTAATTCAGGGGCGTGTTTACTGGCTTCTACTGGCCTGCAGTGATGAGCTGCTGAGGACTCCAGGTCTGTAGCTATAGCAACCAGTGCTGACAGCCTATAAGGAGAGATCAAACAGGTCTGTAGCTATAGTGACCCGAGGAGCTGATGTAGCCCATACAAGAGGGGATATCTCCGAATATTAATGAACACATATTGCAAAGTGACTTGTTTTTGCAAGATCTTTAACATAAAAAGCAATCCTTGTGATGAGACAACAACTTTAAGAATTTTTTAGAAAGTGATATGGAAAATAAAAAAAAATAACCCAAAATTCTTAAATGTGTTTAACATAATAACATGAGTTAAACAAGAAGTCATTTTTGATGACACATTCCCTTTAAAGGGTTTGTCCCACCTCATATGTTTAAAGGGGTTTTGCCAGGACATGCCTTATCTGCTAAGAAGCAAATGTAAACAAGCCAAGGAGCTGAGAGAGACACAGCCAGAGCACAGAGCCATGCATAAGGGATCGTGTGAAATGCTCACTCAAATAATCAAACTACAACTAGTGGATTCTGTATACAAAAGACAACAGCTTTCTCCACAGCAGCTTGAAAGCTTCTTCATGTTCTCTGTCATCAGATAAAGCAGGGATATACTCAGATAATCACACTACAACTAGTGGATTCTGTATACAAAAGACAACATATTTCTACCCGGTGCCTTGAAAGCTTCTGCAGCTCAGTTTCATCAGATAAGAAGTGTTCTCTGTGCAAGCCCGGCCAGCAGCTCTTGTTAGGTGGTATCTAATAGAAGCTTTGAAGTAACTAAGGGGAGGTAAGGCAGCCTGTAGCTCTCTCAGACTGCAATTTTTGTAATCACATATATTTAGAAAAGTGATTAAATACCCATTTTGGAGGATCCCACGTCAACATTACATCGTGGCAAAACCCCTTTAAGCTTCTGTGCTGACTTCTTAGTTGAAAAAAGTGGCTTGTGTGTTTTCAGGATTTCCTTAGCACTGCACAGGTGATATAATTACTATCAGTGCATTCTCCACAGGTGATATAATTACTGTCAGTGCATTCTGCACAGGTGATATCATTATTGTCAGTGCATTCTGCACAGGTGATATCATTATTCTGCACAGGAGATATGATTATTGTCAGTGCATTCTGCACAGGTGATATCATTATGGTCAGTGCATTCTGCACAGGTGATATCATTATTGTCGGTGCATTCTGCACAGGTGATATCATTATTGTCGGTGCATTCTGCACAGGTGATATAATTATTGTCGGTGCATTCTGCACAGGTGATATAATTATTGTCGGTGCATTCTGCACAGGTGATATGATTATTGTCGGAGCATTCTGCACAGGTGATATAATTATTGTCAGTTCATTCTGCACAGGTGATATCATTACTATCAGGGCATTCTGCACAGGTGATATCATTACTATCAGGGCATTCTGCACAGGTGATATCATTACTATCAGTGCATTCTGCACAGGTGATATCATTACTGTCAGGGCATTCTGCACAGGTGATAGAATTATTGTCAGTGGATTCTGCACAGGTGATATCATTGCTGTCAGTGCATTCTGCACAGGTGATAGGATTATAGTCAGGGCATTCTGCACAGGTGATATCATTGTTGTCAGGGCATTCTGCACAGGTGATATCATTACTGTCAGTGCATTCTGCACAGGTGATATCATTATTGTCAGTGTATTCTGCACAGGTGATATCATTATTGTCAGTGTATTCTGCACAGGTGATATCATTACTGTCAGTGCATTCTGCACAGGTGATATCATTATTGTCAGTGCATTCTGCACAGGTGATATCATTATTGTCAGTGCATTCTGCACAGGTGATATCATTACTATCAGTGCATTCTGCACAGGTGATATCATTATTGTCAGTGCATTCTGCACAGGTGATATCATTACTGTCAGTGCATTCTGCACAGGTGATATCATTATTGTCAGTGCATTCTGCACAGGTGATATCATTATTGTCAGTGCATTCTGTACAGGTGATATCATTACTGTCAGTGCATTCTGCACAGGTGATATCATTATTGTCAGTGCATTCTGCACAGGTGATATCATTACTGTCAGTGCATTCTGCACAGGTGATATCATTACTGTCAGTGCATTCTGCACAGGTGATATCATTATTGTCAGTGCATTCTGCACAGGTGATATCATTACTGTCAGTGCATTCTGCACAGGTGATATCATTACTGTCAGTGCATTCTGCACAGGTGATATCATTACTGTCAGTGCATTCTGCACAGGTGATATCATTATTGTCAGTGCATTCTGCACAGGTGATATCATTACTATCAGTGCATTTTCCACAGGTGATATCATTACTATCAGTGCATTCTCCACAGGTGATATCATTATGGTCAGTGCATTCTGCACAGGTGATATCATTACTATCAGTGCATTCTCCACAGGTGATATCATTACGGTCAGTGCATTCTGCACAGGCGATATCATTATTGTCAGTGCATTCTACACAGGTGATATCTTTATTGTCAGTGCATTCTACACAGGTGATATGATTATTGTCAGTGCATTCTGCACAGGTGATATTATGGTCAGTGCATTCTGCACAGGTGATATCATTACTGTCAGTGCATTCTGCACAGGTGATATCATTATGGTCAGTGCATTCTGCACAGGTGATATCATTACGGTCAGTGCATTCTGCACAGGTGATATCATTGTCAGTGCATTCTGTGGGAGATCCTGAAAACATGACCTGTTGGTGGGTCTTGAGGACTGGTGTTGAGAAACACTGTCCTATAGAAACTAAATCAGTAGTGGAAGTGCAATACATCTCCTGTGTCGGTGAGCTGCTGTTGAGCATATCATCTCCCCTCTTAAGATTGCACTCCACAACATGTATAGCCAATGGCTGAGGACAGCACTGTGGGGTTGCCACTACAGTGAGCACCGGGAGTCTGGCTAGGCATCGGGAACAATATCACAGCTGCACTTTCACAACCTGCCTGTGACATTGTTCCTGGTGCTTAGCCAGAATCACTGCAGGAAAGATGGCTGTGCTGATATGGGCACAGGATTCCTGCCACCTGCAGTGTCGTACCAATCACAATTTACATCAGGGGCAGCGAACTATAGTAGCAAAGCAGGAAACTTTGGAAGGAAGAAAACCAAATAGTGAGTAAACGGCTCATATATAACTTTATATTACAAAAAATATTATTTCATTAATATGGACCTAAAGAAGTTCATTTACTGTAGTGGGAATACCCTTTTAAGTAGGCCGGCATGTCATGTTAAGAGTCCTGCTTTAGCTACTTAGGATATGGTTTTGACTCTGTTACCAAGTTCTAGTAATGCTATGATAATGCCATTATAGTAGTACACAGTAAGTCCTTGTGACTCTTCATTCTGTTGTATACGACTCCTCACTTTTAAGCTCATGTCAAGTATAGTTGTCCTGTACTCCATATTTAATAGGTTTTATTCCCAAGTAGTAACAAGTATATCTTCTTATGCGCTTTCTTCTACAAATGGATGTAGAAATATTCCGCTTCTAAGCAGTCAGCTGATCGTCTTCTAAATGTCAAAGATCTAATGTACAAAATTTTCAGACTTTCAAGGGAGAAAGAGAAGCCAATTTATGTCAGGACCCTAGCTAGAGCCAGCCGGCCCAGTTTTAATCTCCTGAAGATTAACTTTTATACGATCATAGTGTTCATTTAATTTGCCTAAACTTCTGGGGAGTTGTAATCTTGAGACCACAATATGTCTAAATGGGGCCAGTCTAGGGAAAGAGTGAGAAACTAGTTCACTCCTACATGTCCTGCACCAGTGCCCTGAAGCGTCCCGGGATCGGTTCCTCCAAATGTTTGGTGTGGTGTGCCAACACATCTGGTGTATTGGGTTGAAAATCCAGATGTGAAAAGGAGCAGAGCTCCGTGCACTTCAAAATGGCAGTGGTGCAGGGCACAGTCATGTATCTTTTTCTATTCTTCTGCTGATCCTATTTATACATGGTTCTTCTTACCAGGACATGTGACTGTTCCTAATGTACTTCCCTGTGAAATATGGAGCATCCTTTCTTATAACTCTGTTATGCTGTTCCTCTGTTATTCCTGCTAGAAATTCATTACCAATCTGTCAGCATGGTGTTACCAATCGGGGGTGTGACAGTATGACATTGTCCAATCAATGCTGACATAGTCCAATAGGAGCACACCGCTTTTAAAGCAGCAATGGTAACACCCATCTGCCAGATTCAGTAATACATTCCAAGAAGAAATAACAGAACAGCACTACACAGACATATAAGAGAAAATGCCCCAGAATTGTTATCTCACAAGGATTTAGTAATATAGGGCGCTTGAGCTTCTCAGCTCCTTTCCCATAATGCCTTGTGATGTGCAGAAGCTTAGTGGAGGGCAAAAGGCAATTCAAAACTCCACACACTGTATGGTGCTCTCCTCATATGATGTTCCCCTTTCTAAGGATTTAGTAACACAGATGTCAGATGTCGCAGGTTCTTTTTAAAGTAAACACCTAAGTAAATCCAAAAGGATGAGGTACAAGTCATTCCTGTATGTATTTCCTTCTTTTTTTTGATCATCTTCCCTGCTTAAGTAAGAGAAGGAAAAAAACCTGCCTGTCTGGTTTCAGTGGCTTTTGGAGCACTTTAAGATTCTGTGTGTGTATGATCTATGTTGTATTATATGTTAATACTTTTTTTGTGATGTTGTGTTGTCATATTTAAAGACTCTGGTTTTGCGGCACAGCAACCCTAAGGAACCATGGAAAAAGTCTTGAGTAAATATATCCTTATATTTCCAGCCTAACACGCTAGCAGTTTCCATTAGAGTAAAGCAGGAATCGTTTTGTTGCTGTTGAGGCTGCTGACAGTGGTATCTGCACCATCAGTAGGAATTTAAAACCTGGGCAGTGAGTTGGAAAATTGTACATGCATCCAAGATTCACAGAACAGTTTACTCACATTCTGTCTAGCATAAAGTTTGAACAAACTGGATTGGATGAGTATTACGCTGACAGCGTCTGTAAAGTGTCAGCATAATGCTGAGGTCAGATGTGATCCTGTTGCTGGATGACCTTCCTTCATGACCTGTTTCTGGATTGGATCATGCAGAGCTGTTCAAAGGCATCTTTTAGTTATAAACCTCCATGATCCCGCTTGTTTGGGTGGGTTTGAAATATTGGCGGTGATTTCCAGCACATACACCTGCTAATAGTGTGTAAGTGTATGCATAGAGCTTTTTTATTGCAGTGTTCCTGGTCTAGTTTTTGTTCATTATTGCTTGGCATTACGGATATGTGTGCTGTAATGCTGCTGTTAAAGGCTAATACTTGTCGTCCCTTTAATGTATATGCACAACATTTACATTCAGCACCATTCTTGTAAGGGCTGGGTTAGGAGAAAGGGGTTGTCTATGTCTAACAAAATATTTGTATGGTCTTGGGGGCCAAAATGAAAAAAAATTATAGTCTCTTTACCCTGGTCCTTGGTGTCTGCCCTGCATCTCTCCAGTCTTCTGTTCACTTCTGTAGTGAAATAAATGAGTGGATGTGACTGCTGCAGGGGTGACGTATCTCTACTTACATCATCATATGGAGCTGGTCACTTCTGTAGTGATGTGAATAAATGGCTGTGACTGCTGCAGGGGTGACGTATCTCTACTTAAAGATCATCCGTTTTGGAGATGGTCACTCTGTAGTGTGAAAATAAAGGGCTGTGACGTGCGGGGTGCGTTCTCTACTTACAGTCAGGGCCCAAATTTTTTGGAAAATGTACAAATGTTAATTTTTACAAAGTCTACTGCATCAGGTTTTCTAATGGCAATTTGCATATACTCCAGAATGTTATAAAGAGTGATCAGCTTAACAGCAATTAATTGCAAAGTCAATAGTTGCCTAGAAAATGAACTTTTTCCCCCGAAACACATTTCAACTTCATTGCAGGCCTGCCTTAAAAGGACCAGCTAACATCGTTTCAGTGATTGCTCCATTAACACAGGTGTGGGTTTATGAGGACGGGGGTGGAGATCAATCTGTCATGATTAAAAGAATCCCCACCACAAGGAGGTGGTGCTTGGATCATTGTTTCTTTTCTGTTAACAATGGTTATCTTAAAAAAACACGGCAGTCATCTTTTGCACTGCAAAAAATGGCCAAAACAGGGAAGAGTATCGCGCAAAAAAAGTTTGCCCCTCAGTCAAAACTATCGCATCATCAAGGAATTCAAGGAGAGGGGTTTTCCATTTTGCCAAAAAGGCCCAGGGCCCCAAAAGAAAGCCGCAACGCCAGGACCGTCTTTAAAAAAGTGTTTCAGCTTGGGGAATCGGGCTACCAGCAGTGCAGGTTGTCGGGAAATGGCAGCAGGCAGGTGTGGGCTCTGCAGCACGTGGGGGGACTCATGGAGCAAGGGCCTGGTGCAAAGGAGGGCACAAAAAAACCATTTCTCTCCAGAAAAAAAACGGGAAGCTGTATTCTCCCAAAAGGGTACAGGGAGGGGGACTGCTGAGGCTGGGGTAAAGCATTTTTTGAGAACCCCCTTCCGAATTTTTGGAACATCTGGAAAAACGCTTGTTCGAGAAAACGGTGGCGATACCCCAGTTTTGTTTTATCCCAAACTGAAAAAGCCCCAAAAACCATTCATGTGTGGGGTTGTTCTCAGCCAAGGGAATGGGCTCTCAAACGTCTTGCCTAAAAAACACCTGAATAAAAAATGGTACAAAATGTCCTCCAAGGCAACTTCTCCCAACCGTCCAAGAGCAGTTTGGTGATAAACAATGTTTTTCCCAGCATGATGGAGCACCTTGCCATAAAGAAAAGGTGATAAATAAATGGTCGGAACAAAAAAAGATTTTGGGTCCAGGGCCTGGAAATCCCAGATTTTAACCCATTGAGAATTTGGGGTCAATCAAAAAACCAAAAACAAAATTTGTGACAAAATGCAAGCATTGATTGTGCAAGAAGGGGAAGGCTATCATCAGGATTTGGTCCAGAAGTTGATTGGAGCATCCCGGGAGAATTGCAGAGGTCCGAAGAAGGGGTAACACTGCAAATTTGATTGCTGCTTTTAGCTGTAAATTAAAAGTTTTTGTTAATCAAAAATAGAGCACTTTTTTCTTTTTTGGGAAAAAACACTCAAAAAATAAAAAAAAAGGGCAACAGATATGGGGAAAATATAATATTTGTGCCCTTTCCAAAACGGCCAGCGTAATATAAATTTGGAGTGGCCTTCTTATAGTGGGTTAAAAGGCTTGCGGGGGGGGGGTGCGTTTTCCCCTTACCTATCATATGGGCTGTCCACTTTTAGGAGTAATAAATGGCTGTGACTGCGGGGGGGCAGGGGGACATCCTTTACTCATCATTGGGGGTACCTTAGTGATGGTATAAATGGCGGACCGCGCAGGGGGGCGTACCCTTATTCTCTTTTTGGAGGGTAAATTTTAAGTAATGAAATGGGGGGCTGTGACTGCGCAAAGGGGTGGAATAATCTCAACTTACTCATCATATGGATCGGGTCACTTCTGTAGTGATTGAATAAATGGGGGACTTTTGGGGGTACCGTTCTCTACTTCACCCTCATTGGAGCTGGTCCTTCTGTATGAGTGAATAAATGGCTTGACGTGCGGGGGTGACGTATCTCTATTTTCATCATAATTTTGGAGCGGTCACTTATGTAGTGATGTGAATAGGGGGTGTGACTGGAAAAGGGGTGGAAATCTCTACTTCATCAATGGAGCTGGTACTTCTGTAAAAAAGTAAATGGGGGCTGTGATGCTGCAGCAGTAAACGTTTCTTACATCAGGGCCCAAAAAAGTTTTGAGATGCCCAAATATTATATTTTCACATGACTGTTGCCCTCGGTTTTTTATGGTGTTTTGTCAGATTTTTTTTTATCACATACAGAAAAACAATGCAATCTATTTATGATTAACAAAAAACTTTTTTTGAAGAATGAGTTAATGCAGCAAGTCAATTTTGCAGTGTTGACCCTTCTTCTTTAGGGCCTCTGCAAATTCTCCCAGGGATGCTCTCAATCAACTTTGGACAAATCTGATGATAGCAGTCCCATTCTTGCACATCAAACTTGCATTTTGTCACAATTTGTTTTTTTTTGTTTGTCCACCCGTTTTGATGAGACCCCAAAATTTTAAAAGGGGTTAAGATTGGGGAGTTTCCAGGCCATGGACCCAAATCTCTGTTTTGTTCCCTGAGCCTTTAGTTATTACCTTTGCTTTATGGCAAGGGGCTCCATCATGTGGGAAAAACATTGTTTATCACCCAAAGTCTTGGACGGGTTTAGAAGTTTCTCTTGGGGGACATTCTGGTACCATTCTTTTTATGGGTGTGTTTTTAGGGGGGGATGTTAGAGGCCCATTCCTTTGGGTGGAAAAAAACCCCCACTTTAATGGTTTCTGGTGCTTTTACGTTGGCATGAGACAAGGGGGGGTGGTATCGCTACCTTGTCTTTCCGAACAAGCTGTTTTTCCAGATGTTCCAAACATTGGAAAGGGGTTAAAAAAAAGAAATGACTTTAACCCCGTTCACAGTACACCCCTGTACCTTTGGGGAATATCAGTCTGTCCTGATGTTTTTTTGGAGAGAAGTGGTTCTTTCTGCCCCCCCTTCACCAGGCCTTGTCCCCTGAGTCTCCCGCTCCAGGCGTGCAGATCACTCACACCTGTGCTGCCATTCCCGAGCAAGCTCTGCACTGTGGTAGCCCATTCCGAAGCCCGAAACACTTTTAAAAGACGGTCCTGGGCTTGCTGGTCTTTCTTGGGCGCCCCCCAGCCTTTTTTGGCAAACAATGGAACCTCTCTCCTTTAATTCCTTGATGAGCGATAGATTGTTGACTGAGGGCAATCTTTTTGTGCGTACTCTTCCCGTTAGGCCAGTTTTTTTGCAGTGCAAGTGACTGCACGTGTTTCTTTAGAGTTAAACCCTGGTTAAAAAGAGAAACAATGATGCCGCACCGCCTCCTTTTTTAAAAAGTCCCGTGGTTTGATTCTTACTTAATCATGACAGATTGATCTCCAGCCCTGTCCTCTCAACACCCACACCTGTGTTAATGGAGCAATCACTGAAACATGTTAGCTGGTCCTTTTAAGGCAGGCCTGCAATGAAGTTGAAATGTGTTTCGGGGGGAAAAAGTTCATTTTCTAGGCAACTATTGACTTTGCAATTAATTGCTGTTAAGCTGATCACTCTTTATAACATTCTGGAGTATATGCAAATTGCCATTATAAAACCTGATGCAGTAGACTTTGTAAAAATTAACATTTGTATCATTCTCAAAACTTTTGGCCATGACTGTACATACATCATCATCATATGGAGCTGGTCACTTCTGTACTAATGTAAATGAGTGGCTTCGCAAAACGGATCTAACAATTGTCAGTGTGATTTAACATTGCTTTCAATGGCAAAAGTGCATTGCTGTTCACACGAGTGATCGCCGATGCGCTTTTCGCGATCTGCTTTAAGATTTGACATCTCAATTCTTCTTGCGTTTTATGCAAGAGAAATCCCCATAGGAAATAATGGAGTGCGCTTTTGGCATCCCGAAAGCGGATGCAAAAGCGCAGCATACATTTGGGTGCGTTTTGGATCTGCTTTCGATGCCAATAACGCATCCGTAAAACGCATTGGATTTAAATTAAATATATAATTTGAATAATATGTTTGGGTTATATTTATTTTATAATGTGTGTTGTGTTGTATATATATATATATATATGTATGTATGTAATATATATATATATATATATAATATATATATATATATATATATATATATATACAATAATATATTATAGTATATATATATATATATATATATATGTATACTAAATATATATTTAGTTTATAAATATTTAGTTTATTAATGATATGAATTCATTTACATGGGGTGGGTTTGAAAACTATTGGTTGATTTAAAAAAAAAAAAAAAATAGGGGGGTGGCGGATTCTAAAATCATAGGTGATGTACAGTTGATTGACACTAGGTAAAAAAAAGGGTTTTTTCTTGGTCATTGATAGGTTATATTATATTTAAATTGCAGTTTGATAGGTTGATTTAAATAAAGCATTGAAAAAACGGATCCAAAAAACGGATCCGTAAAACGCATCCAAAACGTCGTGTAAACAAGCCCTTAGACTCTGCAGGGAGTGACTCACCATGGTCAAAACTCAATGTATTTGGCAATAGTGTTCATTTACCTTTTAGGAGCGAATCATTGTAGTGAGAAAACCCATTTAAGTCAGGGCTCAAGTGTCCTATTTGGTTTCAGCTGATTTTGTTTCTTGCTGGCAGCCCACAGAATTGATTCACTTGTAAACTGTGCAAGTTCTCCTTTTAGTGACTTGAAGGGATGTTTACTTGCAACTAAAGCTTGATTATTACATAATGAAAAGTTATGTCTTTTTAAATATGCTTTATTCATCAGTGCCTTGTGGTTCCTGTGTGAAATCTGCTTGCAGACGTCGTTGTTGACTTTGGTAATGGAACATGTGATGCTCACACAGGACTTTGTTCTTTCCCATGAAGGGATTCAGTATTGATGAAGGTGAAGCTGTGATACAGGCTTATAAATAAAAAGGCTCACGGGGGTAGAAGTCCCAGAACCACCCCTGTTTGTGTCTGATAGGGCCACAGCTCTGTGTTTTCGGTGCCTGGTATTACAGCTGCATACTATTGATGGGATTGAGACTGAGCAAAAGTATGGAGCTGTGTCTGGAAAGCTGCAGAGCCCCATCGGAGCTGGAGCACCATGGCCTCTTCAGTCATGGACCCACCACCAATCTGATATTGATGTACAGAAAAACTGCTTAAATTCTTCCAGGACTCAAATAGTGATTTCTGCTTGTTCTGCCTAAACAAGCAGGTTGACAGATTTTCCTGTGCAAGTGTCTATATGGGAACAAATTGAGGGCGTGGAAACAGAAAAACTGTGGTTTTTTTTTTTTTTTTTTTTTTTTTAATAAAGTTTTAAAATACTCATTGAAAACATTACCACTCACCATTTTCCTATTTTACTCTTCTCTGTGATTGAGAAACATAGAAGAGGCACATTAAAGAGGCAAGTGCTCCTACTTCATAAGATTTGATAATCCATAGACAGTGGCTGTTAGCTGCTGACAGATTGGGCTATTAGATAATATGGATGACTGACAATGCTGACCGGCTGGATGTAGCCGCTTCCAAATGCGTCCTCTTCCAGTATTTTGTTTTATATTTTTAAAACTTTTTTTTTTTTTTTCTTAACTCCCGTTGGGGACTTTCAACAGGCAATCACCAGTACAGTACACTGCACACACTAAAGTATTGTAGTATACTGTTCTTTTACTGCATTTCTGTTACCCCCTAGCCACTGAATGGCATCTTGTGCGCGTGTCACGTAGGGAGGATGATGGGATGCCTGAGGCTATGTTCACATGGCTAATTGCGGGGCGTACAGTACGCCCCATAATTACGCCGGGTGTTTGGGAGCTCGCGCTGATCGGCGCATACTCCCACGGCATGGAGGGGCCGGCAGCCCGCTGGCCCTATAGACTGCCACTACTTGCGGCGCGTAAGCGCCGTGAGTAAATGACATGTCAATTATCTCCCCGCGCCTACCATACGATCATATCGTATGCCTGGGGAGAGAAGGCATAATCCATAGTGCTCTATGAGAACTGTGGATTACTGTAATGATTGGGGCGCATTTCGCTCTTATTAGAGCGCAGTACGCTCTCAATACGTGGCGAAATGTGTCCCAAAATAAGCCGTGTGAACATAGCCTAAGGGTCCATCTAAACGGCAAGGATTTCCAATTGGAATCCCACATGGATTCAGATACTAAAAACTGTACAAATCCGACTGTCATATCGTCCATAGACTTTCATTATCCACGGTGCGTATTGCGCCTGGATAATGTGCAGGTGACTTTCTCCCCGCCCGGCGGATTTGCCGAGCAGGGAGGAGCGACGGAATCCACTGTTCTCTATGAGAACTGTTATGATGTAGATGTACAGCGAATGTCAGGAAGGGATTGAACTTTTCTTGATTTTAATGAGTCTTTGGACCAGCTTTTAGAATGGCGTGGAATAATGTGACTGTGACAAGCAGTCTATTAGGCCATTTCTCTGGCATGGGCTGAGACTCTCGCCTATTGTAGATGAGTAGGCTTTTTGTTGGCTTCCTACTGCCATTCCACAATTTTTGTGTCTAAGTGCCAATAGACTGACAGATACCCCACCCACTTCTGTTACACTCCTTAGGGTATGTTCACACTGGGTATTGCGCCATGCACAGGTACATGCGGCAAAAATCCTTTGTTAGCTCTGTCGAAAGTAAAATGGCCTGACGCAGCTTTCTGCATCCTAGGTTTCTGTTTCTTGGTATGCCCGTAATATGAAATGACTATTTTACACAGTACTCGGTGAGTGCGGGACTTGTAAATGATATTACCATGTTTGTGGGGCGTACTTCGCCACAAATATGCGATGAAGTACGCCCCCCGTAAATACATTGAGTGAACACCCCTTAGCTGCTGTGGCCACTTAGCTAGTATCTATAGGGTTAAACGTGTGGAATTGAAGATTACTCTGATCCGTCTTTTGCAGCATAATGTCAGCAGTGTATTGCAGCCAGTACCCGGTGCTGATGGCTCATGCACAAATCCTGTGTCTGTGCTATCCATTGGATGTAATGTTATGTCCATTTACAGAATAATTAGGACATAATGATACATCCAAATTCAGGAAAGTGGTAATCGATAGTAATGACGGAAGTAATAACATAGCCCTGTTTAACAGTTTCTTCACTATTAATAATATAGCTTTCCTCTTTCTGCATCTGTCTTTTGGCACTGTTGTGAATGAGGCCCTTTTATTTTATCATGTAGTGAAGTCGTCCACTACTCTTCGCAAAAAAAGCTTCTAGAGCCTGTTAACTCCTTAACGACCGCCCGCCGACTTTTGACGTCGGCTGGTGCAGGTCATTTGTCTGCAATGACGTCTTAAGACGTTGCTGCAGACATTGGAGTTTGTGGCGCCCGGGCGCCGAAGCAACGCTGGGATCGGGGCTGTACTACACAGCCCTGATCCCAGAGCATCCCTTGCAAGCACCGGAGAGCGGAGGAAACCTCCGCAACCTGGTGCCTTAACCCTTTGATTGCCGCGGATCGTCACCGCAAAGGGTTTCCCTGCTCTGTCAGGTGATCGGAACACCCAGTGACCCAACAGGGCCCAGGGAACGGTTGCACAGTCGGCACTGGGGACCTAGAGTAGCCCCAGAGCTGTCTGTGTATCAAGCCAGTGACCAGGGCACACTGTGTGCTGTCCTGATCACTGCCTGTGTCGGACTGACACAGATTATAATGTATTAGCATATATAAATATGCTAGTACATTAATAAGTATAAAAAAAAGTAAAATGGTTCAGGGTATTTAAAAAAAAAAAAAAGTAAAAAAAAAATGAAGAAAAAATAATAAAAATGTTTAATAAAAAATAATTGTGCATATATTACACACACAAAAAAACTTACACGTATCAGGTATCCACACGACCGTAATAACCTGTAGAATTAATGTAACAAGTTAAGTGTGAAATGTGAATGGTGTAAAAAAACAAAAACAAAAAAACCCATTTTTTTAAAATAAAAAAAAAAATCTGCAATTTATAAGTGAACTTAAACTATCCCCCCATAAAGTACAACTTGTCCCAAATAAAACGAGGTCTCGTCCAACTGCGTCATTGAAAAAATAAAAAAAAGTTACAACTATTGAAACGCAGGAGGCAAAAACTAAAAAAATGTTCTGGTTATTAACTACTTTTCAGGCGTTCGGCTTAAGGGGTTAAAGAGACACTTCCATCAGAAAGCGGTGTTATTTGGAAAGTAAATTTTTTTCAGCAGAATTTGACTGTATTTTTTTTTCTAATGTGTTTTTTTTTTATTTCAGCATTCCTATGCAATTTAAAAATTGCATATAACGTTCTTCTCCAGCTATGGTAGTAAAGAGCTAAAACTCCTGAATGGTAGGGCACATTAACACCACTTTGCTGTGGTTGCTGCATATATATGTATATATTAGTAGGTATTGACCCTATAACTGCTCTTTTGCTATGGGTTATTCTTTTCTGCATTTCTTCACACTTGTCAGGTTCTGCTGATAACACTTTTCGGCCGGTTTTTCAGATGGTTTGTGGTTTTGCAGACTGTCTGAAAAAAAACGGCAGAAAATTAGTACAATGGGGTGCTGTGGAAAACCCGTATAGCAGTCCCCACTGCACAAGTTTTCCACCCACTGGCAGCCCGCATGACATTATACACATTCTTCCGTCTGGCTCATCGCGGAGAAAAGCCAACCGGTATTTGTCCCTTGCTGTAGGGACGCACCCTAAGGCCATGTTCACACGGCTTATTTTGGGACGGATTTGGTCTCCTATTCTGCGCCATAATGCGCGAAATATGGCAAAATCATCCCAGTCATTACGGTAATCCATAGTTCTCATAGAGAACTATGGATTCCATCTTTTCTCCCCGCTCGCGAAATGCGGGGAGAAAGTGACATGCACGTTATCCCGGCGGGATACGTGCCGTGGATAATGGTTGTCTATGGGGCCAGAGAGCAGCCCCCGCTACACGGCAGTCGGCGTAATTGTAGGTGAACTCCATCCCCGGAATTACGCCGCCAATAAGCCGTGTGAACATAGCCGAAGGCTTTGTTCACACGGCTGATTTTGGGACGGATTTCAGTCCGTATCGCGCGCCGTACTGCGTGCAAATACGGCTGAAATCCGTCTCATTAC
Source organism: Phyllomedusa bahiana (assembly GCA_025379985.1). Lineage (NCBI taxonomy): Eukaryota > Metazoa > Chordata > Amphibia > Anura > Hylidae > Phyllomedusa > Phyllomedusa bahiana. The sequence continues at coordinate 59,478 of JAODAL010008988.1, forward strand.
GGTAATCCACAGTTCTCATAGAGAACTATGGATTCCGCTTCCTCACCCCGCTCGCCGTATTTCGCGACATGCACATTATCCCGGCGGGATACGCACCGTGGATAATGAAAGTCTAAGGGGCCGGTGGGCTGAGCCCCCACCACCCCCCGCCCCCGTACACACGCCGTAATTGCGGGCGAAATCCGTCCCGCAATTACAGCGTGAAGAAGCCGTGTGAACATAACCTTAGACCTCTCTCAGGAACAGGTCTTGGAGAACCATCAACCAACCCTCACTGTTGTGCTATCAAAACTCAAAGGGGAAAGTCAGAGAGACGACCATGAAGTCATGTACATATGGAAGCTTTAAAAAATTATGTAACAAAAAAAACCTACCCAAATAAAAAAAATCAAAAAAAAAATCCATATATTAGTTGCAAACTGCTTGTCTATTTTTTTTTTTATGGTAGTGTCCCCCTTTAATTCTTTTATGGTTTTGCATTATTGGGTTCTCGCCAAAATGGTTCGGTGTTATGAAGGTCAGAAGGTTCTAATGGCCAGAATCTTCACTTTCTTCTGCTGCAGCAACTGAAACATGATATTGATCTGAAAGCTAATACCAAGTGCTCTACATTTCAAGCTTTCTGGCTGATGAATGTAAATTCCTCCAGTATTTCCAGATATTTCAGATTCCGCATTCATCCTGCAATCAGTTTAGACTAAATTCTGTGTGCTCAGAAAGCAGAGTTCCATCTCCATGCTTCACAGTAGGGTGGGCTGCATCTCTTCCTAAGCCATGATGACTGACGCCTCTTCAAACTTAGGGCCACATGTATGAACCTGTTTAGGTCTAAAACTCCCTCTTTTGCCCATAGATTACTATGGGCAAAAAAGTGAGTTTAGGACCTAAACTGGTTCATACATGTGGCCCTTGTTTGTTTGTGGTTTTAACCATAAACTTTTACTTATTTTCTTTCTGAAGTTTTGAGTCTTGTTGAGGTGCTGTTTTGGGATATGACCCATTTTTTTTTTTTTTTTTTTTTTTTTTTTATTCTTAGAGTTTGAACTGAACTACTTTTGCTAGCAGATCTTTGACGCATTCCATTGCTTTCACCACACTTTGGTAGGAAGTACAGTATGGATGAAAAGCGCAATGGCTTCTGGAGAAGGACATGTAACGGTTATGTATGCTATAATATCGGGTGGGGAGTATGTAGCTAGCTCAGCTCCTAAGCCCCCTCCATGCACTGCAGGTGCTGCCTTTTTGCTGAACCCCTGCAGTCTGCAGCTAGGATTGCTATAACTCCGATCACAGTCACGGATGGCCGCAAACTGACGCTGCTACTGCATGTAGGCAATGTTTTCATCAGCATGCAATAGCTACAATGTATCCTCAAAGACTTAAGTGATGACATATTCCTTCAACTGGCCAGTTTTTCAAAATGATCTTACACATTTCCAAACCTAGCCAAATGGGTGTGCTCCGTTTTATTCAGGACTTCCATAGGCATGAATGGGGGATTGCTTGCAGCCATTTCTCTGTAGTCTGAGGCAGGCTTGTAGTGAGGTACGAGCTTGCCTCAGGATTTTACAAGATGGCGAAACTACTTGGGGTTGTCTCACTACAAGGATTGCTTTTTATGTTAAAGATTTTGCAAAAACAAGTCACTTTGCAAAATGTGTCCATTAACAGTGTCCTACCTATTCTTAGATATCCCCTCTTGTATGGGCTGCTCAGGTCGTTATAGTTACAGACCTGGCTTCTACTGCAGCCTAGTAGAAGCCAGTAAACACGCCCCTGAATTCAAAATGAAACCAAGAAAACAGGACTGAAGTAAGGTGAATCAATATAGTGAGACAACCCCTTTAAAGCTTCTTAAAGACAGATGTAAAAGTTACATTGGTACATCTCTAATAGATTGCAAGCTCTTGTGAGCAGGACCCTCACACCTTGTGTCTCATCTGTAAGTAGCTTTTCATTGTGTAATGTCTGTCTTTTTGTCTGTACCTGTACCCTCCAAATTGTAAAGTGCAGTGGAATATGTTGGCGCTATGTAAATAAAGGTGGTTATTATAACATGGCTCTTAAAGGGGTTTTGCCAAGACGGCTGTTCCCTACCCCAACCTGCCGCGGTCCCCGGGCCCTTGGGAAAAAGGGGCGTTCTCTCGGGGTAGTTTAAAAAAACCCGCCCTCCAGAGGGCACTTGGGACGTCACGGCTGCGAGTCGTGCACCTCCTGCCGCATCTGAGAGCTACATCGCAAAAGCAGGGGGGCAGGGAGGGGGACAAAGGGACCCGAATATAGAGAAATAACAACGAGTAAGGGAACGGAGAAAACTAAACATAGAAAAGCGTAACATGGAGAAGGGAGCGGGGCAAAATCGGGAAAACACCAGCACCCCCCCAACACAGTCGTGAAAGCAGAAGGAGGGGGGAATGAGGACCCACAACTGTCCGGGCCGGGAGGGAATTGCCATGCCCAGGCCGTTGTTAACTGCTCGTTTCCCCGAGGGGCTTCAGAGGAAGAGTAAGAACCACGCAAGCGCGGCCAACAGCAGGAGCTTAGAACAGGTCGCCCAAAATGAAAAACCACGTAAACCTGAAAAGGGTAATAAGGCGCAGCTGTGCACCTTACACTTTTTTTTAATGACAGAAATTAGGAAAGTGCCAAACTTATGGTTTCTAAGCCCCCACGTCGACTTTACATGGGCAAAACCCCCTTTTAAAAAACCTGAAGCTTATCGTTCCCAAAAAAAGGCCCCATTTTTAGATAGTGGCATGATCTATATTAAATTAAAGAGATTTTCCATCTTCTCGCAAACTTGTTAGCCCGAAAGGGGAACCGTCTTTTTTAAAACCCTTTCGTTGCACGTGCCAACACTTCGGCCCAAATTTACATTTTTCATTTTTCACGGACCCGCACCATTAAAGGCTGTAGCAAACTCTTCCTGGATATACAGCACATGACCTTCTAGGCCTGTGATTAGCTGTAGCGCCACGTGACCACTGATCATGATGTCATAAGTGGGTTCATGTGGACTGACTAGGCTTGCGCACGTTTTAAAAACCTCCCCGACTTGGACCAATGAAAAATTGAAAAAAACCCTTTAAAAAATTTTTGGAATTTAAAATGTAACTTGGTTTAGGGGCGGGACACAGGATACACGGGGTCCAAAAATTCTGTTTTTTGGCCATCCCTTTTCACACAACTTAACACAGGCCACATGCACAGGCTAATTCTTGTTAAAACCCTCTAACCCCTACCCCCTTTACTTAATTTTCCTATGGAGATTGTTTATGGAGGTTTTCTCACCTAGAGGTGTTGCTTGTTGGGTGGAATTATTTAGCACTATGGTGCCGCCATAGGATGTTTAAAGGGAATCTGTTGCCATTTTTTACTTGTCAAAACAAGACACTATTCCATATTCTTTTCTTCTCAGCCCTTTTTATTTTCTGATTGTAGTTTTCTCAGCATTTAGAGATGCTTTACAGCAGCTTAAATGTATTTGGGGACCCTGTGAACGGTCATCCCTTTGATTTCTAAGGAGAGTTTTTTAACATCTCTGACAGGGAAGAAGTCAGTGTGCGGGGAAAGGGGAAAGGGGGTGCTGTGACTATCTCCTCTTTTGACTGTGGACCTGTGTTACTAACACATTGGGTCACCTTCATGTAATCCTGCTTGTACGATTTTTGAGCAGACTACGAAAATCTCTTGCAGAGCAAAAGGTCAGATTGCTTTTAGGCCTATTCCCAAAATAAAAAAAAAAACCTGCAGGGTTATAATTTTTTCTAAAAAAAAAAATTTGAAAATGATAGGGAAATTAAAAAAAAATAAATAAACAAAATTTTTAAAAAAAAATGTCTTAACATAAAAACGTGAGTTAAATAATGGGGTCATTTTTGGTACCCCCATTCCCTTTAAGGCGGGGGTTAACTTCTGGAAAAAAGAAATTTTCATATATGGGCTCATTTTTTTGATAGACAGAAAAAAACATTTTAAGAACCTGTCACATATTTTTTGCCCCCTTTGCGAGGGCAAAACAAAGCTAGTTCAACCTCTGTTTCCAGCACTGTGTCCCTTTTCTTAAGATGGGGGAGTTTTTAGGTATTTAATACTCAAAGATTTAAAATTTTCGCCAAAGAGTCATTCAAAGAGACAGTTTGTTTAAAACCCCCCCGCCCAAACCCTGAGGCTACCCCCCCCCACCTAAACTGTAAACATATTATTTTTAAATTTGGGTAGAAACAGTAAAACTTTTTGGTGGGCGGGCTAGTTTTTTGGGGGTGGGGCTAACATTCTCGTGAAAAGTTTTGAGGGGTAAATGCCAAAAAACTGCTGCACTTCAGAATAAGGACCAGCGCGGGGAAACACAGTCTTCACTACCTTGTGCTGCCCTCGAAAAGGGGCATAATCTGTGACAGGTTCCCTTTAAAATGAAAAATATAAAAAAAAAATAAGCCACTTAAATACATGGGAAAAAGATTCAACTTTATAGGGATCCTGTAGCTTCCCTTTTTTTTTATTAGTATGTGTGTTTTAAGTATGCAGAGCTTAATCGCTAAAATGTGATTTAAATCTAGCCTGATTAGACACGGAACTAAATTTAATACAAAATTTTTAATTTTGTCTGTTTTCCAAGAGCAGTGTTGCATTTATTTGATGTCTTTTTTTTATTTATTTTTTTATTTTGTCTTTTACTCCAATTAATACTAAGCTCAAAATCGAATCAATTTTTACAGCAGTTCATCTCAGTATCTCAGTATTTCATCCTCCTTCACGGTCATATGACAACTTCGTTATTTACAAGACCCATAATAGGACTGCCGTAAGGTTTTCTCCAGTTTTAGTATCAAATGGAAGTGTTTTTTTCTGTCTGATCTCATGGCATGCCTCCTCAGACTCTGAATGTACAGAGTATTTCTTCTAGCAGTATTCATGGAGTTGGAGCCAGTTCAGCAATGCATGGAGGATGTATGGCTCAGTATAAAAAAAAAAACTAAAAAAAAGGGGGGGGGGGCAATGTGTTTAAAAATAACCTGTCACACAGATTATGCCCCTCTTGCTGAGGGCAGCACAAGCTAGTTCAGACCTCTGTTTTTCCAGCGTGTTCCCTTATTCGTAAGTAGCTGGAGTTTTAGATTATTTAAGCTCAAATCTACAGTTTTCACCCAAAAAAAGGGGAAACTTATTCATTGGCATTTTTTAGCCCCCCCCCCCCGCAGTTTTTCTCATTTTCACCTATTCAAAGGGCCAATCCGTTATGAAGTGGGTGGGGGCAGGAATTAAATTTGGCCATCTCTGCCGAACGGTTGCAGACTCCGAATTTTAGCATAAAGGGCATGTCCACACTCACGGGTTTTCTCCGGTTTTTTTAGCCCCGAAAAACCGGCCGAAAAAAGACCAATGGGTGCTCAGCAAAACCTTGCAGCAGTCGCCACGCACGGTTTTGCCGCGGACGGGGGTTTTTTTCGCCGGCTCCCGGCAAAAAATTGTAGAAGCACAAAACTTCTACGCTGAAATCGGTCCCAGGTATTACGGTAAATCCACATTCTCATAAAACTAGGTTTCCTTCTCCCCCCCCGCCGGCGAATCCGTACTCCCATAATAATGCATGTCTTAGCTCTCGCCAGCCCCCGCCCCGCCCCTGCTGCACCACCAGCAAATTGCGGGGCGAAATCCGTCCCCGCAACTACGTCGGCAATAAGCCGTGTGAACATTGCCTAAAGGGCAGAGCGCTGGAAACAGAAGGTCTGACGCTAGCTTGTGTCAGAGGGAAAAAGGCTGAGCTTGATGATTATATATGTTTTATATCATTTTGAAGCTGGATTTCTGAGTAAAAAGCAGAGGATTTGTAAAACAGTATGTGCAAGTACCCCTCTGTCCACACACAGTGCTTGACAGTTAAGGGGTTTTTTTCACACGACTCTGCATCCTTTTGAACATCGCTTTTCATTGCGTCCTGGGACCCCGACATGCAATTCTTTGCATCGCACCTTTCAGGTCCCTCTTTCAAACGCGCAGCGGCGATCTCTCATGTGATCGCTGCTGCGTGTTCCTCATTGCGGGCAGTGATAAAGTCACGCTAATGTTAAATGCTTCTGGCTTTTTGTCGGACCCCCAAAACTCACACAAAGCAGATTTTCCAAATGCAAAACGCTGTGTGAACATACTCTTACATTGATAATAACAGGGAGACTTAATAAAAAAAAATTTATGTATCAATTATCTTTACTTTATCCCTTTTACCCCTATTTTATACAAGAGATATCTGACAGGGCGAGCCCTTTTCTCCCAAAAATTACCTTGTCTATGTTAATCTATAAGAATAAATCAGGAGGACTATTGTAACCTTTTTTCTGTTACCTGACAGCTAGTGAAACACATTTTGTGTTCCACATCAGTTCCCCTAAGCATAGGCTTATTTTAAATTATTGATTTGGAAAACACCGCTTTTCCTTCCACGGGGGGGCCGGAATGTAAGTTTGACCAACCGCCGCACGCATTTCATGCCCACCCTAACTTTATGGGTTTGCTGGGAAAACCGGGGGTTATCATAGGTACGTGGGGGGGAATGATTTAACAGCTGGGATATTTGTTCTTAACTCTAGTAACTTCTTTTCTTGAGGCCTTTTTTCAAGACCTGAGATTATTTGGGGGGCTCATCTTATGGTAATACATTTGTACCATTGCCACATAATCATTGTTTTGTAAATCCCACTTTTCTGCATGCTTGAAAGTCAATGGGAGCTGGCTGTCGGCACTTTAGAAGTATGCGCTGGCCAGTGCATACTTCTAAAAAACCTGGTGTATCGTGGAGCATACCAACGTGCGCAAATACGCCGTGTAACATACCCTAAATTTAAAAAATTCTGGTTTTTTTTTTTTTTTTTTTTTTAAAACCCTCTTTTTTCCCAAAATATTGCTTTCATATGGGGTTAAGAAGGGATTGATTTTTCCCCAGGTGACTTTTTTTTTGTATTCAGACAAAATATTAGGGCCACATTTATAAAACTGAGGGCACAAAAATCCATTTTAAAATGTAACCTTTAATTCAACAATTAAAATATATTGTACCATAGCATTTTCTAAACCCAGCATAACATACCAGTATCCTCAAACAGTGGTCCAAACACCAAGAACAGGGTAGACCATTAGAACAAACCGCATATATTGTCAGAAATCACTCACGGTTAGCTCTCTTCTTGATCCAGTCCATATGCATCCATATCCTTCAGGAAAGGAAAGTGAAGATAGGAGATGAAGGGATATTGATCCTGTCCAGGTCCAGGAACCCTCCAGCAAAGGAACACACAGGGTTGTCGCCCCGAAGTCCAAAAACACTGACCTTAAAAGGCCTTAAATCTACCCTGTACCACCCAAAGCTCTACACAAAGAGGCGCTATATATATATATATATATATATATATATATATAATTTGTCATCTCCAAAAGTTGGTCCCAAATAGATATAAAAAATTATTGTTCTTGGTGTTTGGGCCACTGTTTCATACTGGTATGTCAAGCTGGGTTTAGGAAATGTTATGATACAATTTATTTTAATTGTTGAATTAAAGGTTCAATTTTAAAATTGATTTTTTTTTTTTTTGCCCGCAGTCACTGATATACCACATTTGTAAAACCAAGAAAACGGGAAGATTATCTGGAATCCCCTATTTCCAGTGACATCTGGCAAATTATATGGAAGCAGGCAGCCCGCTCATCTCTCTCTGCTCAAACTAAAGAAAACCAGTACAAAATATTAATGTATTGGTACCACACGCCTGCTCTCCTACATAGACTTAAAGGGGTTGTCTCGCTACAATGATTGGGTTTTAATTTAAAGATCTTTAAAAAACAAGCAGCTTTGCAATATATGTTCATTACAAATGTCCTACTGATTTTGAGCTAGCCCTGTTAGTATTACTACATCAGCTTCTCAGATCTCTATAGTAGCCGACCTGTTGATCCTTATCTTACTGGCTGTCAGGTCTGAATGACTCATCACCTTTGAAGACAGGTCGGAGCAGAGAGCCCCTCCCGCACAGAATGCTTCTGTAGTGCAGGGAGGGGGAAGGGAGGACTCTGGCGTCTGTGTCTGTGCTCCCTGGATTAACCCTGTGTGTGCCTGCTTCCTCCTGCTCTCTACACAGATAGATGTGACAGCAGTGACCCTGTCTGTTACTATAATCATGATATGTCTTTGGAACTGTGACTATACTAATATTATACAGATCAGGCTTGTGAATACTTTATGCTCTCCAGTATTAGTGAGACATCCTGAGTATAGTAACACTTCCCTTGTTGTTGCTGGAGATGTGGAGACTTGTAAGCTAAGCAGGGGATATAGGAACACATGCATCCCCTCTGCTCTATTAGCACACAGCTTCATATTCCTCTCTACACTCCTAGATCAGCCCTCTCCTGTAACAGACCTAGGCAGGCACACACAGGGTGAACTCTGAGAGCAAACCCCCTCCCCCCCCCCCCTGTATAGAAGTTACGTAGCTGCCTGTGTGCTGATGGGAGGGGGGAGAGGGAGCAGAAGAGACAGACAAGCTAGCACGCCCCTCAGTTCAACTTACCAGGGACACTGACAGGCTGAAAGCTCGTAATGAGACAACTCCTTTAAGCCTAACATTCCAGACTGTTGCTGGAGATGTGGGGATCCAGGGGTGAATTTGCAACATGTGTTTTGGGATTGTGGGGGATACGGCCGTTTTGGTTAATGGTTCAGACCTTGGTCAGTGATATTACACAGATTAGGGTCCCTCTTACCCCACAGACCTTCCTTCTGAACATCCCTTATGCCCCTCTAGGTCGTAGGATGGGAAGACTCTTCCTATATATAGTGACTGCTTCTAAATGTCTTATTGCTAGATTTTGGAAACAAGCATCTACTCCCACTCAACATGACTTAAGTCTCCGTTTGCAAGAAGTTAGACGAATGGAATATCTTACTGCCCTATCTCACAACCAACTGGACCTATTTGATCGTATTTGGAAGCCTTGAGATGTTTACTGTATCCTACATGACTTGTAGTTTTCTACTTTGGTATAATTGGATTGCAAATTCAGTGTTAGGAGCCTTACTTCTTCCTTATGTGTCCTGTCTTGGGTCTTCCCCCCCCCCCCCCACCTGTTTTGTCAGTATGTCTTCATGTCTTGTAAGTGCCTGTGTCACTTTAGCCGTTTACGGGTCTGTCTCTCACAGGCCCCAAGGCGGGGCGCTACTGGGTTGCGGACTAGAAATGTATTCTATTTGACCCACTGAGATTTACTTGTTTTATACTGCACTTTGTTTTTACTACTTTGATTGCACAGTATCTCTTTGATAATTATTGTACGGCTTTGTTGATCGTATTTTTGTACTGAAAACTTTAATAAAAATTTACAGTTAAAAAAAAAAAACAAAAAACAAGAAAACGGCTTAACTACAGAACTCCTTTTTCACACTAGCTGGACACAGCGCATGAGGCTCGTGAATGGCATATTGTATTTTTGTTTAAGGAAATGAAAATGCTCACTATATACACCTAGATGAGTACCTTGCAGGATGTAGTTTACAAAATGGGGTCAATTCTGGTGGCTTTTCACCGTACTACTGCTCTTGACTCTACCAGTCTGACTTGGTACACAAAATGCAGTCTGGCAGAATCTGTGCCCTGTAGGCCAGATGGCGCCACTTCCCGTCTTAGCTCTGTTGTGTGGACAAATAGCAGTTTCTGACTACATATGGGGCATTTTGCTACCTAAGAGAGATTGCTTAACAAATAGTGGGTTGCTCTGATTCCCTATTCCTTTGTCAAGATAAAACATTTGGAACTAAAATTATGTATTAGAAATTTTTATCCTTATGGCCCAACATTTAAAATCCGTAAAGCATGGGGTTTCATGCATGTACCTTTTGGCTGAGTTTCGTGTTAATTTAATGAAATGGCTGGAATGGGAGATCCTGTTAGTCTGGCAGAGGAAAAAAAAGCAATCTGTCAACCTCACAGTAGATGTGATCATTATGACATGAAAAGAATTTGCTGTAACATTAGTGGTAGATCAGTACATAATGTTATTCTATTTACAGAAATGCTTCCCTTTAAACCTGACTTCCCGATTCTTCAGTGTCACTAGAGAAATAGCTTGATCATTGTCATGTGAGGAAATGTGCTGTTTTTAAGACAATCTTTGGACAATCTTAATTTGTAAAAAGTGTCCCTTGATGAAAAGCTCATCACATAGCGTTATCCCTGGAGAAAGATGGCAGTAAGCATGACGTTTCCCTGCACTACCATAACAGAGAGAATATAATTGGTATTCCCACAATTGATATTTCTACTATACTATTGTATTTTTACAGGGTTTTTTTGGCATTTATTTCTGATAGGTTTTAAACTAATGTACCTTTGACTAGGCACAGATGGAGATACCCGAGCTCTGGTCTTGACTATCAGTCTCCTAGCCTTTAAATGAACTGGTGGTGCACATGCTTGACCACCGCTTTGTTGTAGCTCCTGCGGAGAACTCACAACCCTGTTTTAGTGATCGTGGCGTCCTGTGAATGTAAGTTGTGGAACTACCCCTTTAAAGGGGTTTTCTCGCTACAAAGATCATACCTGTAATGTTGGGGACAGTAAAAATGAGTACTTTTGTAATTGGTTTGCATTACCTAAGTCACTTAGTCTAGCAGATATTAGCTAATCTGTGCATCTACAGCAATTTCTGCAGCAGGTGGATGGGACACGCCCCCTTTTCTGTGATTGGCTGACTGACATTTCATTCAGCCTGTTCGGACATGCCCCTTTGATCGGACACGCCCCCTGTACTGTGATTTAGCTGCCTGCACTCTGTGCTTACTCCCTACTGAGCTATTGAAATTGAAAGTGAAACAAGCTGCCTGTGATGACTGTCTGTATAATAAAGGCTGTCTTAGCTCCTCTCTATGCCCCTTCTCCCAATGATAGTTGTATGTAAAGGTTCTTGGCAATTACTGAGTCTCTAGCTGCTAGATTCACTCTCCTTATATAACACACCTTATACCCTACTCCCCGTCCTCCCCCATACTACACAGCCTTAAAGTCTGCTCTACCTCCTGCCTGATAACAGGGGGTGGTGGAGGGCAGCATGTCTTTCTCACATTTGTTTCATCAGTTCAGGCTGTATGTATAATTGTTTACACCAATGCAGGTGTTCTGGTTACAAGGAGCATACAGCTCTGCAGGCATGAGAACCACTGCAGGAGCTCTGCAGAGCTGTGTCATCCTCTCCCTTCCACGGCTCACACACAATCTTGATGTCGCAACTCTTCAGTGAAGGGAGACACCCCTGCTGGGAGGAGATACTTGCCCCTGGATTTGAAGCTGTAACAGAAACAGCTCAAGTTTACGAAAGTGTGTAATGATAAATCCCCTTCAAACATTGGAGGGGTTGTCCAGTTTATATAAAAATTAAATTGGCAGCTGCTATTGGTAAAAAAATAAAAAAAAATCCCCTTCTTTCTTTGCGCTGGCTCTCCCAAGTCTTCTGTTTTACTTTATTTCCTCTTCTGAATGTGGACGTCACCGTTGCAGCTGCTGATGGGCTGCAGAAGTCACCCGCCACTTCCCTTACAATACCACACCAAATGGTGGCGTAAGCACAGGCACATAACCGGTGTAGTGGCGACGTGTCAATGCTGGAAGAGTGGTGCAGAGGAAGGCGAGGATAGGCTTCTTATTTGGTTGGCCTCCGGTAACTGCTTTTGGTATTAATTTTGGTATTGAGTGGATGATGCCTTTAGAACACGTTCATATTAATGGCCTGACAGTATTGGTCCCCCATAGAGACACATGCTTTTTCTATCTACTCTCTGACTCTTTGATCTCACCCCCTCTGTATTAAATACATTCACAATTGTGATCTTATTTTTGGTTATCAGATGGTACAGTAACTGGCAATTACCTCTTTGGACGCGAAGGGTACGTTCACACAAAGTATAAAATCATTTAACAATTACAGCACTCATTGAGTGCTGTGTAAAATAGTCGTCGTCGTCTCGACAACGATGAATTTGCGATCGTATTTCTTCAAATAGAAAGTATTTGAGGCAGGAAGCTGCCTCGCGTTGAAAGTCCACGCTTGCAAGTGTATACTTTCAACATTATTAATGAAGGCGCATTGTGGGAATGCGCCACGTGAACATACCCTGGGAGTTTTGACCTACAAACGTATGTGTTCCATTAACTGATGATAAAGCTGATATGCAGTCTAAATAAATACTTCTCTTTTGTACATTGTTCTCTGACTTGCAAATGGCTCGTATGTTTTTTGGTAAGTGTTCTTTAAATTTTAAATTTCAGGTCCTCAAGTAGTTCTCGCAAGACTGCAATCAGGTGAGCATGCTTCTAGTGTTGGTAGTGAGTAGATGGATAGTGTTTCTATTTTACACAATAGCTAACTGTCACTAATCAAATGAACTCCTTTGTTACTGACCGCCGAATTAGGGTGTACTTGCAGATAACAATTGTGTGAGCTCTTTATTGCCACCATTTTGTGATTAATGGTTTCCAAAAACCCACATAAAATTAACAAAGAATATATTATATTAAATATTTCATTTTCAGTAACCATACAAAAGCGAGCTTGCATTGGGTGATATTTAGAGGGTTTGAAAATAATTAAATTTTTTTTTTTTTTTTTAATTCCATCTCTTACAAATAATGGGATTTTAGCTTTGATCCGTGCATGCAGTGCGGTGAACTGAGGTGTTTACTAAAAACTGATGGAGCTGCTAGCAGTTTTGATAATTTATACACTTGAGCATTAAAGGGGTTGTCTCACTACATTGATTCATCTTACCTCAGTCCTGTTTTCTTGGTTTCATTTTGAATTCAGGGGCGAGTTTACTGGCATGTACTAGGCTGCAGTAGATGCCAGGTCTGTAGCTATAGCAACCAGTACTGGCAGTCTATCATGAGAGATCAAACAGGTCTGGAACTATAGTGACCTGAGGAGCTGAGGAAGCCCATACAAGAGGGAATAGGTAGGACCCTGTTAATGGACATATATTGCAAATTGACTTGTTTTTTTCAAGATCTTTAACCTAAAAAGCAATCCTTGTAGTGAGACAACCCCTTTTAATTTCCTTTTTTTGCATTCCCTTTGTATTAGTTATAGGGACAACAGCTGGACTCAATTTTGGGATATCCTGTTGAAATGTCATGTATTTAGCAAAAAACACCATTAAAGTAGTTTTCCAAGCCATTCAAAAATCTCCCTCCCACTATGTTTAAATAGAAAATTAACCCATAATTATCTGTTCCAGTGCTGCCCTCGCTTAGGGTGCTTTCACACGGCGCGGTTTTGGTGCGTTTTTGATGCGGCTTTTTGGATGCGTTTTTTGTGCAGGAAGGCACAACAATTAATGCTATACATTGTTGCACAAAAAACCGCATCCAAAAAACCGCACCAAAAACACAACAAAACCGCACTGTGTGAAAGCACCCTTATGATGTCACATTCATGATACTGCACCAATCACTGCCATGGGAGAGAGCTGTCAGTTTAGCTGAGAAGCTTCACAAAGGACTTCTCTCCGTACCCAGCCCAACTTCACAGGGTGTTCTACCTTTAAACGCTGTAGTGCTTCAGGGTTACATACACATGGATAGGGCTGGGTAACCTGCAGCTGTTTCATGCTGTCACTTGTTTAGGTAGCATGAAGTAGCAGACAGGTTTCCTTTTTGAAGTGGTTGTTTCATATAGATCATCCCTTTTTAAATGGTAGCCAGCCAGGATATCCGTGGCAGGGATGATATAGGCTTAAGATGGTTTTCTCACTGCAAAGGTTAGCAGCCAACATAAAGGGAGAGGCAATTGAAGACCTTTTTCTATATATAATGATCTATATAGATTTTTCTTTAGTCATAAGATAAGAGACATTTTTTTTTTTTTAATTCAAGAAAAAACTTTATTGGTGAAAAAGATAATATGACAAAGGCAAGCTGGAGGTACAATCCGAGACATGCGGACACAAAAATTTGTAGTAAAAAAGAAAGTCAACAATGCAAACATGACCACAAGAATGCAATATCGTAGATACAGTAAATGTACCGATCTTGATGATTATAATGATAAGAGACATTTTATGTGCTCTGAGTGCGCACAGGCTTCTATGGTTACCTGACCATAACCCTGTTAATCTGATTAGCTTACACCCACACTGCCCCAAAACATCAGACTCTCCTCCACTTTCACCAGCTTCAAAAGCAACCTGAAAACCCATTTCTTCAGGCTTGCCTATAACCTTCACTAATCTTGTCACTACTTCCTCCACAGACATGTCTGCCCCTCACCTCCTGTCTCTTTCCCCCTCCTTGTAGATTGCAAGCCCTCGCAGGTAGGGTCCTCTCTCCCTCTGTCGAGCCAATTGTCATTACAACTTATCACTGTACTCGTTATGTAATGTTATGTATGTAACCCCCTCGAATGTACAGCGCCCTGGAATCAATGGCGCTATAAAATAAATAATAATAATAATAATAATTAGCTGAGAGTGACATCATCATGGATGGATCTCTCCGGAGCAAGTCAATTATCTCCAACAAGAGTACAGATAAGCCATTTTCTTCAGCCCTCACAGCACATGTACCTTGTGTTTACTGAAGATATTACATCTCCTGCACTAGTTAGGCTATGTGCAAACGGCTTATTCACACCATAATTGCAGGACGGATTTCGCCCGCAATTACGGCGTGTGTACGGGGGCAGAGGGGCCAGCAGCTCGCCAGCCCCATAGACTTTCATATCCCGCCGTATTTCGCGAGCAGTGAGAGGAGACGGAATCCATAGTTCTCTATGAGAATTGTGGATTACCGTAATGACAGGGACGGATTTCAGCCGTATTTGCGCGCAGTACGACGTGCAATACGGACTGAAATCCGTCCCAAAATAAGCCGTGTGAACATAGCCTTAGTGTAATGGTTCAGCTATTGCTAGTCACTGCCATAGAACCACCCACATCCTGAGGAGACGGAGTGTAAAACTGCTTGTGACTCGGTGAAACAGTCTAGTGAGAAAACCCCTTTAGATGTGCCACTTAATTGAATGGCCATCGGTGTAATGCATAGATCCACCCATTTTGTGGCTCATGGAGTATGGTGCTCTATGATATCTGCCAAACTACTTTTAAAC
This sequence comes from Phyllomedusa bahiana, assembly GCA_025379985.1. Lineage (NCBI taxonomy): Eukaryota > Metazoa > Chordata > Amphibia > Anura > Hylidae > Phyllomedusa > Phyllomedusa bahiana. The sequence goes on from JAODAL010008988.1 coordinate 74,619, forward strand.
CAGGTTCACATAAGTGGCTTTCCCTGTTTTGTGCATTATTTTATTTGTTCTCCCCTGTTATGATGTCCTTGTGCTGTAACACACTATCCATTGTGAGTCAGACATGTGGACATCCTATTTTTTTGTTTGTTTTCCTTTTAGCTTGGCCAGATGTTTCAGCATAATAAAACCATATTTATTTGTTCTACCTGTTCATTAATAAATCTGGGCTGCTTTGTGTACAGTATGTAGACACAAGTAAAACACGCATTCTTAGGTTAACTTCTCGCATACTGTGCTCATAGGTCTGCTTTCAAAATTATATGCTGTGTTTTTAAAATCTACATTTCGCATTTTAAAAAATTGAACCTACACACCTATGGTCTCATGTATGAAAGCTGTCTAGGTGCAAGACTGTCTTTGTTGCCCATAGCAACCAATCGGAGTTCAGCTTTCATTTCATATAGTGCTCTGGAAAAAAATGAAAGGGGAGCTCTGATTGGTTGCTATGGGCAACAAAGACAGTGAGACCTAGACAGTTTTCATACGTGTCCCCTTATAGTGTTTTTGTCTACATATACAGAATTCATGGTGTCCAGTTTGCTTTTAGTCATGGATCTACTGTTGCTGGCACAGGTGGGTAACGGCCCCCAGCCCCTTTCTTATTCTGTAGGGGCTTGTGCAAACATCTAAAATCTTATAGGAATGTAGGGCTTTAATGGAACTGTCACACAAAAGTTTTTATTTGTATGAAGGTGAAATACAAGACTGATATATTTTCAGTATGGCAATAGCCCAGATGACGCACTATGCTTCTGGAATTGATCTAAAACAGGAAGAGAAATATACTCCTCTTCCCTCAGCGAAACATATAATTGGTGATGTGATTCAAGGGCGCTAGCTCTGTGAGTTGGTTAAATAGCTCCCCTTCCCTGTCTTTGCAAAACTATTGAACTGAACCCAGCACTGGAGTGGGACCAGCATTAATAGCTGGACATCGGGGCGGTTATTGTAGAGAACGCATATTAATGTGAATATAATCAAGAAGTAACATAATGAAGAAGCGCAACTAATTTTAAGCTCATACACATTAAAACAACTTTTTATCTGTCTGGACAGCCCATTAAACTGTCTTCTGTCCAGTGACTAGTAGATTAAAACTGGTGAAAAACAGACCCCACTGATTTATAATAGGGTCCATTAGGGTCCTGTGGTGGTGTATGTTGTACTGTTGCCGTTGTAAAAAATGATGGCAGCTCCGAGTGAGCCTCTGAACATTTATAATAATGGAGCCTAGGCCCCTAGTCTTAGTTTCTTTTCCTTTTGTGTGTGTTTTTGGTTATTTTTCTTACATCATTTTTGCATTTAGTGGCATATTGTCTGTAGATGGCTTAAAAAAAAATAAAAATAAATATATATATATATATATAATATAAATATATATATATATATATATATATATATAAATAAATAAAATGTTTGTGTGTGCATATGTATAGGTGTGTGTGTGTGTGTATATATATATATATATATATATATATATATACACATATACATATAACCAATGCACATACCTCATTGAGGTTTCTTATTTTTTTTATTTGCACTGTTTGACAAATTACTAAAGAGTACAGAGGATGGGAGTAGAATGACAGCACCTGGGGTTTGAACACTCAGTAGCTGCCTGAGAGGAGGTGATGTCTGAGCATGTGTGACCAGGACTGAGGAGCTCACAGCCCTGGTCGTATCCCCTGGAGACGAGCTGTAAAAAATGCATCACTAAAGGAGCAGCTAAAACAAAAATGGTGCAGAATTTTTCATAACAAAAAATGGTGAAAATGTTTATTTCATTTGCAAGCTTCCCACGTCAACTTTACTTTGTGGCAAAACCCCTTTAATCCCAAGGACAAATTGTCCCTTTTTGCATTGTTATATATTCCCCGAAAGTCCTTTGGTGCAAGCAGTCGGGTGCTTTTTAAGAGTAAGGCTGCTTTACTAGTGGATATACCTGCAGAAGAATCAACCATATCCATGTGGGTGCAATTATCACCATATGTCTTCATATGAGTTGTGAGAAATAAAAAAGAGGGGAGGGGGGGCGCTCTATGGTAAAGTATGTCCAAATTGGATAAAGTAAGAATAAAATGGTGATGCTCACCTGGAGCTGTTGTGCATATAATATAGAGGCACAACGCTCATAGACGCATGGTTGTCTCTCTCCGAGCCTCCGAACGGCAGCCGCTGAACCTACACTCCGAGACCGATCGCATGGTAACGGGTATGAACAATGTAGAAAATACCTCGGTATTTTCATATGAGTTGTACCATATCATTTGTACAACTCCTCTAGGTGAGCGGCACTAATTATTAATTATTGTTTCTGCTGGCCAAATTGTACTACACAAGGAGCTGCGCTTTGTCTCCCCACAACTTTTTGTTGTTTTAGCACGATTTATAATCCATATAAACCTATATATCGGAGAGCTCAGCTTCTCTCCTATCGCCTCCTGCCCTTGGATCACCTGACAGGTTCACTTACAGTGCATTGAAGAGGAATGTGGGACCAGGTCCCCCATTCTATTGATCAGTGGGACCCCCAGTGACCAGACTTTTGACTTGTGAATAGGTTTTTGGGAAACGCCTTTAGATCTGTATCTATGCATTGTACCAATAAGTTACTTACTGGTGTCTTTTTGTTAAACCAAGAGAATAATTGTTCAGAGGTCTGCATTCATCTTCTCCGGACACAATCTGTGTGAATGGGGAGCTACGATGACCGTGGCCGTACCCTGCAGAATACAACTTCTTTACCGTAGAAATGTGGTTTAAATCACCAAAAAGCTCAGAATTAGCAGACATTCTAGACTCTTAGTACTAGTTTTGCACTGTAGATTTTTTAGTCTTTCCGGAAACCTAATTGGATCAGTGATTTAACTTTGTATTTTTTTTATGTTTCTATATGTTATTGAAAAACAATTATTCATTTTTCCACTTGTCGGTGTTTTTGAGTGCTTTACTAACATTCCTCATGTAAAGTGTGTTGTTTGCAAAAACCTAGTGCTTGGGAAATGAGATGCAGTTTCCTGTGCATCGCTGTCTCCTTAATTATTGTGGGGTAGAGCAAGTTGTAAATTAAATCAAGTATTGCTTATAGAACGGTTTTCTATATTCGGCTTATTGAACAAGCATGTGCGTTTATTGCGGTCGGGGGAGGAGGGGTTCTTGGTAATTTATTTAGCCGAAGAGCATATGTGTGTGGCTAACTTGTTGAGGCTGTCTTGAGGAGCTATTGTTTTGTAGGTGTATTTTTGTTTTCTAAACCTATTTTTCACATCTACTAAACTTAGGAAAGCTGATGTCTTTATTGTAGAAATATAAGAATTGAGTACTGATAGTGTGCTCTAAAGAACCTTTTTTTTTTTTCTTTTTCTAGAGCTGCGCTGTACACATGTGCAGTTTGCATGCCACAGTGGAGCAATCCAGTGTATTCCTTTGCAGTGGCAGTGTGACGGCTGGCCAACCTGCGAGGATGAGAGTGACGAGGTTAACTGTCCGGGTAAGTGCACAACTACTCTCTCTGAAGGTTCACCAGTTTCCACAGCCTAAGATGCCAAAATCTTGAGGCCTATGTAAAATGAAAGTGTCGTCTATAGAAACTAAATCTGACACGTTGTTTCTTCTAATGCCAGCTAGAATGGGCCAGTATCCGCTTAGTTTTTGCACTGTTATTTGAAAATTTAGATTTTTTTGTTTTGTTTGTGTAAGTGAAGCTATTCATGTTCTCCTATCCCCAACTGAAGGTTGTACAGGTGGAAAGATAACGGGCTGAGATGTTTCTTCCTGAAGTCACTTGCTGCTTCCCACCTTTCCCTTACGTACAACCAGGAAAATAAGCGCATGGCATCCCAAATGTTTCTTTGTAGCTAAGCATCAGTATGATGCAAACCAGAATTGGTACTAATAAGGGATGTAGTGCCCCCCTCCCCCTTATGGAAATTTCAGCCTACGCCATCCCTCCTTGTGCCCCCTTTTCTGGCTGTGATGACGTGGCGTCCTAGGCAGTCGCCTACCCCTCGTCCTAGCCCTGATGCAAACTAGCTATGGATTTATAGTATTTTACGTTATAAGGATTTTCTAACTTCAGTAATTAGCTGATAACAGGAAAGGAAAGGTAAATGAAGACTATTACCAAATACATTACTCTTTTGATTTTGCTTTAGTCAGGGGATAAAGATTTCATCTCCTCTTAGAGCACACAAGTTTCTCTGGTTACTGACCTCTCCCTACTCTCTCATTGCTCCAAGCTGCCGTCAATCAGTTCGACCATGGTGACTGATCTCTAGCAACGCACTTTGTTTACTTAAGTAAACGAAAAATGTTCATCCTCTTTAGAGCTCTGTAGCTTGTGTACTACAATTTATCTCCTGCAGTAATGTCAGTATAACAGAAATGGTATATCAGTTACTGCTATAAACCCTTCCACAGCATGACCAGGAAGTGCGAGTCTAAAGCGGTTGGAGGCGCTGTGAAACTGCATGGTGAGACAACGCCTTTTTAAATTGTCAAGATTTAGTTCTAAGAAACATCAATATTGTATATTGGTTATCATCACCGTCCAGGTTTATTTTGATCCCTGCACATTTTAGGTAAATGTGAGATGGAATGGCGATTGGGTAGTGAATTTCTCTAATGATAAAACATAGGCTGAACTGAATGGACAAACAAAGAAATTTATGCTGCTTACCCCTTACTCTTCAATCCACGGCCTGAAGTTCAGTTTTTGCAAGTCCTAGCTCGGTTTGGATGTAAGACAGATGACCCGCACGGAGAGCTGCCAGTCCCAGCTCAAATCCAATGCACAAACTCCCATGAAAATAGGATAATCCAGCGGTATTCCATCCATACGTCTTTATTCACATACATATTACAAACAGGACAGTGTAAAGGATTGCGTTGTAAACGCTACGCTAACACGTTTCCAACCACTCTAGGTCCTTGATCACAAACTGTGATCAAGGACCTAGAGTGGTTGGAAACGTGTTAGCGTAGCGTTTACAACGCAATCCTTTACACGGTCCTGTTTGTAATATCTATGGTCTGTTTTTTTTTGCTTTTTTTTGGCCTTATAAATTGAGTTAAGCAGATGCGACACATTATGAGCAGCACTCGCCCCATAAAAAAGTCAGTGAATATAGGAATTTTTTCAAAACGCATTTCTGCTACTTTGGGATAAATGAAAATTTTAGGTTTTTAGTGAACATTTTTGATCAAAACTGTAAGTGCCCATCCACAGCGACATGATGACCTCAGTTCAGATAGGAACCCGCTCTAACATTTTACTTCCCTTGGTGTATATTCAGACCTCTTTCTTTTCAGGGAATGAAGGTCCCAGCTACTTTCTGCTCTGATTAAAAACAGTCTGTGTGGATGGGCAGATTGGACAACCAAGATGGAGGACAGCCACTCCCTCATGCAAACAATCCAAAAATTGGTCCGCACATCCAAAACAGTTTAATAAAAATAAGTTTAGGTACACACTGGCGTGGTAGCAAAAAGCGATTCAAACACAAAACTATATCAGCAGAACTATACACGCCCAAAAAAACACTGAAGTAATATAAGAATTTTGCTTTTGGATACATGAAAATTTGAGGTTGTGTACAATTTTGATCAAAACTACAAGCACCCATCCACCTGCGACAATGTAGAGTTAGTCTATGTTCACATGGTATATTGCTGCACATACCTGTGTGTGCCACAATACGCCTTCTGTTGAAAGTACGAGCTTGCCAGCGTGTACTTTCAACAGCACTACAGCCCGGACTCCTATTACTTTAGTCTTTCCTGGGTTATCATAGCACTTTAGTGAGTGTTATGATTTTACTATGTCTGCGGGGTGTACTTCTGGCACATTGCAGTGCAGCTACGCACCGAAGTATGCTCTGCAGATATGTTGTGTGGATATAACCTTATATTTAGGTTTAGAAAAACATGAGTAATTTCATTTTTTGCTTTTTAAAAGCAGTGCCAGTTTGAAGAATACGTCTTATAAAGTTGTCTGGCTAACCTTGCTGTGTTTTCAGTGACCTGAGCTTATAATGTTGACACAAAGGTCACTGATCTCTTGTGTCCTCAGAGCAGCAATCTGCTGCTAATTTAGATTCTGATGCTTCATTTAATCCTTGCATGATGTCATTGAAAATACTTTTGCTTGCATCTGGGGGGTGGGAGGGGAATTAAATGTTTTGTATTCCTGACCATTTTGTTTGCTCCTACAATTACCTAATTGGCGCTCAATCAGTGATGGAACCTTCTTGATATAAACAGCACCATTAAAATGAAATGTTGGAAGTCATGATTATCGATCGAATCGAGCAGTGTTGCACAAGGCTGCTTTTAGCTGTCAATTGCAATATTATTGAAATAGGACTCCTCCATATACTTTGTCAGCATAAACATCTCTTGATAAAACCAAAGTACAAAGCAAGCGCTGTTAAAGGGAATGTATCGCTTCGTCAGTTAGCCTGTTTCAGTGCTCTCACAGCGTCTGTTACAGAAAGTCAGGGGCATTTCTTCCCCTTCCAGCTGGGTGTTTCTTAACCGAAGGGATGACATCATCCCCCCCTTCACTGTTCATGCTGGCTCCGTGTGTCCCCACCCCACTCCACATGTCACTGTGTCTCTCTCTATGCCGAGTATGTAAGAGCTGTTTACATACCACAGTCTTGCATTCATGTTACAAATGAATCCAGTCTTGTATAAACTCCTCCAGAGCTGTGCAGAGTGAAATGCTCTCGGCCCCTAATGCTCCTATGTTTAGGCACAGTCACACAATTGTGCTGTTTTCTGATTATAGAAGCTGCAGTGTTATTTTGTTTCTTCTGGCTGTGCAGAGTGAAAATGTGACGGTCCCTTACTTTGAGTGAGAGGCAGGAATGCAAGCTCTGTGAATAAGGCTGAACGGGGGCTGAACAGAATGTCAATGAGCTCTCAGCGAGTGAAATGCAAGGAGGAGGGATCCAACGAGCACTGGAGATCAGTGTTAACAGAAACAGAAGATAAGGAAAACTGTGATAAGACAGCTTTGCTAATGACATCCAATTACAAAGTTGCTTGTATTCACTATCCCCTTATTCTGAAGACCATTTAATGAAATGATACAACCCCTTTAAAGGAAGAAAGCTCTACACCATAATCCTACCGTAGCTGTAAGCATAGAGGAGAAAAATTTTTTTTTCTTAAAGTGGACTTTTCCCCAAACTCCCTTTTAGAGTTGTGTTACATAAGCAGGACCTTTTTTTTTTTTTTTTTCCATCTAGTGATTTATTTTTTCAAAATGTTTTATTGGTTTTGACAGTGAAGTTAAAATGAGTCTATCCTTTGGTTGCCTGGCTTTCTTTCACAAATGGTGCCACACATGTCTGTGGTATTGCTCCGCTTTATGGTAATGGATGGGGCTTAGCTGCAGTACCACACCTTAGCTAAGGATACGTGTAACATTGATTAGTAAAGAAAGCAACCAGTTTTTCAGATTTCCTTTGTCATAATAAGTTGTTTGTTTGGAGTTTTTGTATAAAGTCTTACAACTCCAGTAAATGAGTTTTTCGATCTCCCAATACTAAGGTGGAACTTAATCAGACTGAAATAAGCAACTTACTAACAATATATAATTCCCAAAGTGCTTCCTTCACCTTATTTTGTGCAGATAGCTACTTCATTTGTGTACTGCTCATTGCCGGAGTTCCTCACCACTGTTGTGTTCTGACATTGCCTATAGCCAGGCTGCTGGGAACATGTATTTGTGCACATGCGCTCTTCCTTCTGGCCTCACCATGCTAATGTAAAAGATCATATTCTAGAGGACTGCTCCAGGGCATGTACAATCACCCTGGAGCAGTTCTTCTCCATGTCAAAGCTTGTCGCCCTGTTTCCAGTCCTGCTTCTGTTAACCTGTTAACCTAGAAGCTTGAGGACATTTGCGCAAGCAGTGGAGCTTACCTATGGTGTTTCTTTGCTGTCAGTGCTGATGAATACAAAATATTTCTTACAAAAGGGGGGGGGGGAATCGCTCCTTGGGGAGAGCCCCCAATAAATTGTTCGGTGTGAGGGTTTACTTGCCTTCCAGACCTCACTGACTGTTTTGCGTAAAGCAAAGGCTTATAGGAAAAGAGCTGAGGAGCTCCACAACGCACTCTATTGGATGTAGTTATCCTTCGTTCACATGTAGCTAGCAATGTGAAAGAGAATTGAGCCAAACCAGTTAAGTTCATCTGCAGACAGCTGTTTCGGGGAATTTGCCCCTCGTCAGTGCAGTGTAGAACTCACTAGTTGGCTGGGTTGGCACACCCGATCAGGAAAGTGGTGCTCCACTGACATTGTCTACCTATCAATGATTGATCGCTCACCCCCTCCGCTCCATAGTGGAAACCACAAGATTGGAAAACTCCTTTAGGCTGTCTTGCAAGTGACAGAACAGTGTCAACATTGTTTCAGCCTGGCTACAGTTTCATTTGGTTCTTCTGTGTTGACAGGTTGGTGAAAATGTAACTATAGAGCAGTATTTGTAGAACAGGAAACGCATTCCAGAATGGTGTTAGGAGGCTAGCGATATTTCACTGCTCCTGAAATAGGGGCATGTAGCTTGCCTGATACTGATACTGTACCCGGCACAAGTGGCATTAAAATGACTCCGCACAACACATTCTTGTGGGCTAAATCCAGACCCACACCTGCCTTTCTGCTGCAGTTTGCAGCTGTGTCCGCCAACCATATGGACGTGTATGTCAGAAGAGATCTCTAGACTTATTTCGCACAACTTTAACGAGGCAAATGTAAAGTGTTATTTTAAGTGGGATGGATTTAGAGCTGTCATTTTTTTTTTCCTTTACCAAAAGAAGGCAGTTGTATTTCCAGTTATGTAAAATGAGTCCTATGGGTTTGGTTTATTATCACACCCTTCTGCTAAATAATGTTTTACCAAATTTCCTATCTTCTTTGAGTCTGTTCCTCACAGTTTTCTTCCTCCTTTGCAGCCGCTGTAGGTAAACGTCACCAGTACAAAGGCATTCATTCTTATCTCCTATAAGCGTTCTATGTATGTCTTTCTTTAAACAGGACCTGTGCCTATTCCTCATGTGTCTGTTTTAGTAAATCCTTGTGTTCCCTGTATATCTACTTCTGGAGCATCTTCTCTTATAACTCTGTGGTGTAATTGCCCTGTTATTTCTCCTAGAAATGTGTTACTGAATCTGTCAGATGGGTGTTACCATTCCAGTTTTCAAGGGGTGTGTCCCTGCACGCTGACTCTGTCAACTCTGATTGGACAATACCAATCTGTACAGGGACAATGCCCCAATTGGTAACACCCATCTGACAGATTCAGTAATATGTTTCTAGGAGGAATAATAGAGGAACAGTACAACACAGAGATATAAGAGAAGATGCTGCAGAATTGTTATTTCACAAGGATTTACTAAAACGGACAGGTCAGAATATATCACGTCCTCTTTCACCCTTTTACGCCTACAAATAAATGAAGCATAAGGACACTTGCTGCAAGCTCTATGAGAGCAGTAGGAAATTTTGTAGTTTTATTCCCAGGGGATATAAATCTGTCTATGGCCATTTGAAGTAAACACGGGTACACAGTCTGTTGGAAGAACCAGCTGTTATACAGTCTGGGGCCGTTTACACGGCAGTGGACAAATGCCGGCCAGTGTGCCGGCCGGTAGTTGTCCTGGTTTGCTGCCGTCCCCATGGCCGTGGGGGGGGGGACGGCTTTTCTCCGCGATGAGCGGAGAACAGCCCTCCCCCTCCCATTGAGATGCACATGTTATGTCTGGAAACCGGACGGAAGATTGTGCATGTTCAATGTTTTGTCGCCGGTCCGCCAGCGACAAAACCGCCGGGCGGAAAACCCGTGCAGTGGGGACATGCCCTAATACTGTAAGTAGAATGTATTATCATATGGCCAGTACAGATTTTTCTTTATCTTCAAAAGGTGGGGTACAGGGGACTAAAAGTACATACTGAATGACAACAAGCACAGAATTATAGAGAATGTATTGAAAAATTGTACAGGGTGAAGTCCCAGGACACCTTTTTTATGTCAGAAACAAAAGGTAAAATGAATGGATTAGGAAGCCTGACTTTTAGGCTATGTCCGATACATGGCCGCCATCTTGAAAGTTGCTATTTTGGATCAAGGGCAAGCTTCTCCAGTGGGATGGTGCTCATGTAGCATAATCAAAGAAAACCAGAATTGTCTCAGAAATATATTGCCACAGTCAGATTTGCAATATCCCTTGTGGTTCAAAAATGATCAATGCAGAAAGTTCTTCTAGTGCTGAGTAACGACTGGATCTAGCTCCTTTGGCTCCAGGGATAATACATTGAACTCGTCAAATAGTTGTTGTTAAAGCTTTCTGAGATCAATGTGTTGTCCCTGGTGCGGAACACCGAGCTGAAGGCGCTGGATCAAAGGCTATGTCTACGCTGTACCGCATTTTTTGGCACAGAGTCGCGCTAAAACACGTGGTCAGGTTTCGGATTTGCCGCTGGCCCCGTACATTGAATATACAGGAATCCAACGCAAATCCAGTGCTGTGTAGACATAGCCTAACTGTTCTGAACCCACATGAGAACTGTGTTCTATAACCATATGGGATATTACAAATGTGATCGCAGCAATCAATTTCTGAGTCTGGTCATCTTTTGATGTGCTACAGGACCACCTTTCCATTGAAAAAACTTGCCCTTGTCGTGTTCTGGACATAGCCTAAAAGATAATCCCATTCACCCATAATATGCTGGGGTATTCAGAACTGTCACTTTTCCTTTAATTTCTGAAATAAAAGGGTGTCCTGGGATTTTAAACCCTGCATATAATTTTAATTATAAAATAAAGTTCATTTCTACTTTATTAACTCTTTAGAGACATCCGCTGTGTACGTATAGGACATGTGCGCTAAGACAGTATGGCATGGGCTCAGGAGCGGAGGCTGCTCCATATGTAGCCGGTCCTGACTGTGTTACACAGCTAATGTGTGCCTACAGGGGCTGGAATTGGAGACTACTGCCTGTCGCTGTGGTGAACCATTTTTACCCCAAAATGGTACAAGTAAAAACTACAATATGTAGTCCTCACATGGCTTCATGGACAGAAAATGTAAAAAAAAAAATCTATCTCTCTTAAAACTAGAGAAAACCATAGCAAAATCTTTATAAATTTTGTATTGCTGTAATTATACTGAACCACAGAATGAAGCAAACGTCATTTTAACGGCATACTAAACATAGTAAAGTCATCCCTCTTTTTCCGCCAAAAAATGGAATAATTTTCTGCCCTCCCACCTCCCCCTATTCTACCCACAATTTTATTTTTGGATTTTTCAAGAAGTTATATAGTAAAGTAAATGGCACCAAAATGGATCCTGGCCCTTTTAAAGTAACAATCTCTCATACATCTATATTAGTGGAAAATAACAAGGAGGGCTCCTTAATTAGAAGGAAAAAAAGATGAAAAAAAAGTCTGTTTCCAAGGTGTTGGTACAGCATAGATTTGTTGGGGTTTTTTTGCACGTAAAATCAAACTCGTAGAGCATCAAAGTTTAGCACTGTTCTTTTTGGTGAGTTTATATATGATTGTTGCAAAGGAACAATGCTTAGTTTACACATAAGGAGATTTTTTTTTTTGCTTAATGGAGTTGTCTCATTAAAAGCTTTCTGCCTCTGTCTGTGGCTGGGAGTTGAATTGAGGGGCGTGCTAGCTTGTCTGTCTCTTCTCCTCCCTCTTCCCCCCTCCCCTCAGCACACAGGCAGCTCTCCTCTGTAACTTCTATACAGCCGGGGAGGGGGGGGGGGGGCAGGGGGATTGCTGCCAGAGTTAACCCTGTGTGTGCCTGCCTAGATCTTCTGCAGGCATCTAGATCAGCTGTATTAGGGCTGATCTAGGAGTGTGTAGAGGTCTGTGATTGCTAATAGCAGAACAGAGGGGATGCAAGTGTCCCTATACCCTCTGCTTAGCATACATATCTCCACATCTCCAGCAACAAACAAACCCTCTCAGAACAGACACAGAGCAGCTGGGAAGTGTTACTATGTGTCACTAGTACAGCACAGCATGAACTGTTCATAAGCCTCCCTGATCTGTATAGTATTATAGTTACAGCTCCACAGACACATCATGATTATAGTAACACACAGGGTCACTGCTGTCACATCTATCTGTGTAGAGAGCAGGAGAAAGCAGGCACACACAGGGTTAATCCAGGGGGACATAGAAGCCAGAGTCCTCCCTCCTCCTCCCTCCACTACAGAAGCATTCTGTGCGGGAGGGGCTCTCTGCTCTGACCTGTCTTCAAAGGTGATGAGTCATTCAGACCTGACAGCCAGTAAGATAAGGATCAACAGGTCGGCTGCTATAGAAACTTGAGAAGCTGATGTAGTACTACTAACAGGGCTAGCTCAAAATCAGTAGGACATTTGTAATGAACATATATTGCAAAGCTGCTTGTTTTTTAAAGATCTTTTCATTAAAACCCAATCATTGTAGCGAGACAACCCCTTTAAGTGCTGTTTGTGTATCTGTTCTTATTTTTCTTTCTTTCTGTATCCTTGTGTGCTGTTCTATCAAACAAAAAATGTTGGGGTGGTATAAGATTATAACAGATGTCGCGTGGACCTGAACAGATAACAAAACTTATGTCCGTCATGGGTCCTGTTGAAATTTTAAAAGGGTTGTTCACTTAAGACAAATGAATAGCCAGCTAATGTGGCTCCATTAAAAAAATAAAAAAAAAGAAAAAAAAAATTCCCTCCTTCCTCCAGTCTTCTGTATTCATTCTTGTACTTCCAAATGTGAACGGCACAGCTGCAGCTGTCACGTGCCACTCATTTACATCACCTGAGTTATTATTTCTGAAATTTAGCAGCTAGTTCACTGAAGAATCAGTATTTGTCGCATGTAACGATCACTTGGAGAGGTGAAAACCAGGGCTGTGGAGTCGATAACCAAAGCTCCCTGACTCTGACTTCCACTCCCTCATACATGGCGCATGTTTAAAGGGAACCTGTCACATAGGTTATGCCCCCGTTGCTGAGGGCAGCACAAGATAGTGTCAGACCTGCTGTTCCCAGCGCTGTGTCCCTTATTATTTAAGATGCTGTCGTTTTAGCATATTTAATGCTCAAATCTTATTCATGAGCAGGTGTTAGCAGGTGTTAGTCCCACCCACCAAATACTAGCCCCGCCCACCTGACAGTTATTCACATGTTTCTACCTATTCAAAGTAATGGGTTTATCAGTTGAGGTGGGTGGGGCATGGAAAAAAAACCTGACTCTTTATATGACTCTTTTCTGGCTGAAAACTGCAGATTTGAGCATTAAATACTGTAAAACAGTGGTCTCAAACTGCGGCCCTCCAGCTGTTGGGAAACTACAACTGCCATCATGCCCACTGTTATAGATTATATAAATGCATGATGGCAGTTGTAGTTTCCCAACAGCTGGAGGGCCGCAGTTTGAGACCTGCTCTAAACCTACAGCATCTTACAGAATAAGGGACACAGTGCTGGAAACAGCAGGTCTGATACTAGCTTGTGCTCTCCTCAACAAGGGGGGCATAAACTATGTGACAGGTTCTCTTTAAGTGATAACTACTGTAGTAAAATGGTAACATCAGGCTTTTTATCACATTATGATACAATAATCAAGCTATTTAGGTAGAACAGACACTGACAAGCAAAATGGTAACAATGTTTTGAACTTTTGACTTTCAGGCTCCATATCTTACCATCCGCTACAGCTTTGTACATGAGGTTGCCATCAATATATAGAAAATCCTATAACCTATCTTATACATAAACCTGTCAAAAATCTCGTGTGTGGTATAACTTGCATAGCATAATAGATGCGCCCAACTTAGGCGCGTAGCATATCATTGCTAGCATATTTAATGTGCCTAATTTAGGCGCATTCCTATAGTACTCAAGTATATGAAGTAACTCATCTTGTAGGACACTCGCATTGAGACCAACATCAATCCTGGTCAAGTATCCAACATCTTCTGCTCTGTTACAACCACATAACTGGCTTCTTCAACCTTAATTGACATTTTCTTCATTTTTTTGTTCCGTTAGCCCCATCCTTCCAAACCAATTCGCACTCATCGCTCCAAATCACCTGTCATCTTCCATTTTTCGTACTTTTTTGTAAACTCGAGCAAACGCTTCTTATGACAAGATTGAAGTTGAGGCTTCACCTTTTTTCGGGCCATCATTCCAGACCTGTGTAATGCGTGTTGCATTGTGCTTGCATGGACGTCTGTGATCTCACTCTTACAAAGCCTACAAGCCGCCTCCACTGCCATGTCTGTCACGTTAGAAATGATCGACCTTCTGATGAGCCAACTTGCCTGGACGTCCACCTCTTGGCTTTTGAATGGATGGATGGACTTCATTTCATATTCTTCCAGTTGTCAGGGCCTCACATGATGCAGATTGGCAACTTTCTTGACCGAGAGACGCTATCAATGAGCTGGATGATGCTGCTTTTCTTCTCTTGGGAAATCCTCTTCATGGTTGCTTGAACCAGTGACCTTTCACTTGGGAATCAGTCTAATAACACACTGAGCTATTAGGGAATGTGAGAACAGGTTGTAATTTGTAGTAACAAGAAGAAAAGGATTGTCCCACCACCAGGAGCAAAACAGTAACAATGCTGTTACATGACAAGAATCTGCTGAACTAAGCATAGCTAAGTAGTTTCAGGTCAATGTTAGGTATGAGATAACCAAGATGATTGTCTATAAAATGATGGTAGTCTCAAGTTGAAAGCTATAATGGATGGTGAGATATGGAGCTTGAAAGTCACAAGTTCAAAGCATTGTTACCATTTTCTTGTCGGTGTAAGGGTGTCTTCACGCCGTATGAACATGCGCTTTTCAGATGCGTCTCTGGATCCATCAGAACAGACCCAGAGACGCATCTAACAATTAGCAGTGACTTTATCGCTGCCGGCAATGACAAACATGCAACGGCGTTCACATGAGAGATCGCTGCTGCGTGTTTGCCCTGTGCCTGTCGGGTCCGTCTTGCGGATGCCATCCAAGAATTGCATGTCATTTCTTTGATCGCATCCGAAAGACGGACCCGACAGGCGCGATGCAAACACGCACCCAGCGATCACTCATGTGAACGCCGTTGCATGTTTGTCATTGCCGGCAGCAATAAAGTCACTGCGCATTGTTTGATGCGTCTCTGGGTCTGTTCTGATGGATCCAGAGACGCATCTGAAAAGCGCATGTTCATACGGCGTGAAGACACCGTGTGAACATACCCTAAAATATATTTATTGGGTACAACTTTAGAACACAAATTTAAAAAATTGCATAAAAAAGTGCATAAAATCCACAATGAACCACTTATTTATTTTGTTCCTGTTTATCCTATTTCTTTGTCCTATTCCTAACTTCTCTTCCTTTTGTTAAGGACTGGTAGGAGATCAAAGAGGATTTCATGGAAAGGAGAGTGTGGAGACGCGGCATGGTCGTGTCAGGAATGGGGAAGGGCCTCGATTCCAAACGGTTAACTTGGCCCAGCCTGTGCGCTTCAGTAGTACGTTTGTGATTTCATTGATGTGATGATCATGTGATGTAATGGAGCATTGCTTGAACCATTATCAGAACTCATTAAAAACTGTAACTTTTTAACACACTTACAAAAGATATCCAGACTTGTGTGATGTTGGGTTTTCTTCCGTCTCTAGTGGCCTTTTATTTAACGATTGTAAAGTGCTCCAGAATATGTTGGCGCTATATAAATAAAGATGATTATTATAACGATCATACAATGAAGGTGCTGCCCAGTATATGGAGCAGCACTAGGGACATGCTATTCAGGGGGGGAAATAGTCAGTGCACTCTCCTGATTTTATGCATCCGTCATTCTCTAGTGCTTCTGTTACCTAATAGAGATGGCACAGTGCATAAGTGTCTATCTGCTCAATTGAAGTGGAGAAAACATGTTACCATGTTTGGAGTTTTTTTCTGGAAGTGCCCTGGTTGTACTATAGGCTATTTACACTGTGCGAGTAATATGGCAAAATGTAGTTTCAGAATGAAGAACACACTTCAGAGTCTATTGATGAATAGTGCATAAAGAACCACAGACATTGCGTATTATCCCTTTTTTTAAACAAAATTTTTTTAAGCACATGGTCTGACCTTTTCAGGTAGCTTATGCAGAGTGTGTGTGATGTAAAAGGGTAAATCCCTAAAATGCAGTCAATCACGAGAGTTAGGCCGTTGTTCAAACGGCTTATTCCCACGGATTTGTGCGCCGTATGAGCGCACAAATCGCTTTGAATCAGGGGCCGGGACGGGGGGGCACGGAGCGCGGCGGGGGCGCCCCCTCCGGCCCTAGACAATGCTTTGTTTTTTATGGGCGTAGCGCCTTTTAAATAATGGATTCACTTTCTCCCCGCGGGGATTCGCAGCGGGGAGGGCGAGGTTTCCCATGTTTCAAGAGAGCAGTGGTTTTTACCGTAATTTGCCGCGGATTGGCCCCGTACTAAAAGCGAAAACCCGGCGCGCCAGTACGGCGCCAATCCGCGGCAGAATAAGCCGTGTGAACGAGGCCTTAAATGGCTGGGATCGGATTCATCTCTGATCCATGCTGTTACTGTGGAAGCCAAGCTAAGTCACTACCAGGCTTTCTCCATGATTGAATGGACAGAATGAGGTACTTTTTATTTTGGCAATTACACTAAAAATACTGGAGTATATGCTTTATACCATGTTTTTATGTGTTTTAGACAGTTTCTAGACACTTCTGTGCCTCGTCTGACAGAAGGGGCATGGTCAAGGTAAAATGGACTTGATTTAGCAGAAAAGGAGGATGGCTTACATTGTGATACAGTGCACCAAAAAATTGCTCAAACGTTTAGGTGCAGTTGGTAACATACAGTAAGCCAATTAATAGAAGGTATGAACTTAGTCTAAACAGGCATTAGATTTATGAACGCTATGATAAATGTGGCACAGGGTAAGAATGTCTAGTCTAACTTAATACTGCCCAATACCTAAACAGTGTAAATAAAGCTACCCCAGTGTGGATGTAATGATGTATATGTAATACACCCCACAGAAGACCTACATGTAAGTTATTTTGTGCTATTGAGTTAAAATACTTTAATATATCACAAAAGACAAACCGATAGGTCTCAGATATTTTGTAATGTCTGTGATGCATGAAGAAAAAAAAATTAACACGTTGAAGATGTTCACATTGTGGGGGTGTGTACCCCCTCCTCTCTTTAGGTTTCCTAGGGAAATGCCCATCGGGCTGGCATCACTATGATGGGACAGCAAGCTGCTATAAGGTGTACTCCTCTGGTGAGAATTACTGGGATGCTGTACAGACCTGTCAGAAGGTGAATGGATCTCTTGCAACATTTACTACAGACTCTGAGCTGAAGTTTATCTTGGCTCAAGAATGGGAAATGGAAGAGAGGCCATTTTTACGAAAGGACCAGAGAAGGTGAGGAATAGCCATTTATACATATAATGATGACATATACTTTTATTTCCTATTAAAGGGGTTGTACCGGATTAAATAAACAGCTATGCACCTGTCTAGAATGTTGTATCTGGTTTTGCAGCTTACTTTCATTAATGTCGACTGGGGCTCAGTTGCAATACTAGACACAACTTGAGGACAGGCGTTGTGCTCATTTTTGAAGAAAGCTGCCTTTGTTTTTGTAATCACATACCTTACCTGCAAGCTGAATACTTCAACATACACATTCTGCTAAGTACTTGGAACTGAAGTAAAAAACTTTTCTGCCATCTTCTCCTGGTAGCCAAAGACCACGAGTAGATGTCAATCACAATGGATTAAACGTCTTTTACCAAAACATTGTTCCATTATAGATGGAAACTGGTTATCTCTAACCTATAACATTGTAATGCAGCACGAGTGCCAAACTCTGGGAGTTTACCATGTCTGTCGTGGAACATTTAGTACGAAAGGGAGGGGTATCTCGATTTGCGGTAATTTATATTACATTTTCATCTATTTTTATCAGTCCATGTGGCTGTTTATTTATAGTATCCACATTTTGGGGAGGTCCCGTTCCTCAGGCTTGGAGTAGCGCGAGTCACGGTTAGAGGGCAGGGCGCAGACTGAGCTTACCAGGCACAACATTGCTATCACTATAAGTAAATTGCCACAGTATTTTTTTTTTTTTAAGACCTGGTTACAAAAGATGACAACTAAACAACAAAATCGCCGCAAATGGGGTGCGATCTTGTAGGTATTTTAGTTTTGGGGTAAGAATATACTCCCATATAGACAATTTCTACAATAACATTTTTCTACTTATTTCAGACTTTGGGTAGGTTACCAGTTTGTGATAACAAACAGGAACCATTCCGTGGAGGGGCACTGGGAAGTGGCTTACAAAGGTAGGTGGAGATCTTAGAGGCAGCCTCTGTTTAATAACTATCCATTACAGACAGACTACAGTTATTTATCACAAATATAGCATTTCATTTAATAAAGAAGAGAAAAGGGCTTTAATAAGGTCTTGCCTTTTTTTTTTTTCTTTCAGGCTCCTCTGAAGTATTTTTGCCTCCTGTGCCCATATTTGGAATGTATGAAAATGAGAACATCCTCTGCGCCCAGCTGCAGTATTTCTATCTGCCATCTCTCCGCCATCATGGACTCCATAGCTGGTATGCTGAGAACTGCTATGAAAAGTCCTCCTTCCTTTGCAAACGCAGTAAGTAGGCTTCCTTGCTTTCAAGTTTGGGTGATGAGCAAACTGAAATTCACGTTTTACTACTACAGTTTACATCGTTGGTAAGCTAATAAAAAGCATTAAAAAGAGAAACGCCGGAATACCCCCACAGATTTTCAGCCACAGTTCCCCATCTTGCTGTTAGCCACAGTCCCAAGGCGGTAAAGAGACAGACTGTGTTTCATATCTAAAGTAAAATCCATTGACAAATGTATTTAGAAAATATCATTTAACTTTCCTTTTATTTTGAAAGCTAATGTTTGTATTGAGAAAACCCCTTTAAGTATGAAAGGGAAGAAACTCTCTGGCAAGGACTTGGCGGAGGACGAGGGAAAACTGTATTGCACTATCAATCAACAAGGCATATTGAGCAATAGTACCTCATATTTGTGACAGTTTGCAGAATAGTCGTCTACCTATGTATGTACTAAAACCTCCGCTAGAATTTTTTATTTTCTTTTTCTTCCAGGTCAGACATGTGTTGATATCAAAGACAACATTGTGGATGAGGGCTACTATTTCACCCCAAAAGGTGATGACCCATGTCTCAGCTGCACCTGCCATAATGGTGAACCAGAAATGTGTGTGGCCGCTCTATGTGAGAAACCACAGGGATGCCAGCAATATCTAAAGGATCCAAAAGAATGCTGTAAATTCACTTGTCTAGACCCTGGTAAGAGAGGCGAAAACTGAAAAATTTTTAGGAAGCTCTGTTTTTACATGTACAGAATTGTTGGAAAGTGGGTCTTCAAGGTATCCTGTGACAAACCTGACAGAGTACACTATGATACAGAAGTATTTCAGTGTATTTCATTCAGTTTTTTATTGTAATGTCAAATCCAAATAAGATTTTATATATATATATATATATATATATATATATAATATATAATGTGTGTATATATTTTGGTTTGGTATTGCCACATCTAGAACGACTCATACTACATAATTAAAACCCACCTCAGGATTGCTTTTTTGGTCACCCCACCTCTCTTGGTTCCAGTAAAAAAAAAAAAAAAAATTAACATGTCCCACAAGCAGTTAATCTTGGCATGTTCCTTGATGGAAAAATAAAAATTTTATGGCTCTTAGAAAATGGCGACACATGGATTTATCTGTAGTAAAATATGTTCTTCAAGAAATAAGCCTGTATAAGGTTTTGTCAACCAGTGGTACCCCCTCGACAGGTACCACAATGTTGCCACATCCAGCCCATAGACCTATGACATAGTCCTATTTGGACTACATTTTCTCTTCTTGCCAGCAGTATTTGCTTTCCAGGCAGGACACAAAAGGGTGGTAGACTAAAAAAGCGCATACTGCTAGCAAATCGAGAAAATAGACTCGCACCAAATAGAGAAAATTTAGCCCAAATAGGCCTACATTTGTTCTATTAATATCTATGGGATGGCTGTGGCTACATTGCGGTATATGTTGGGGTAGCTTTTTTTTTTTCTTTCTTCCACATACCAAAACGAATATCTGCAACGTACAGAATAACGCCGTGTGAACCTTGCCATAGTCTAGGGCTCAATGGTGACATCCAGGGCAGAGAATGTTCCTTACTGTTGGGCTTGAAAACTCCTGTGTTGCTTGAGCCCAGCGATTGCATGTTTTTGTTGCATGGTCCTGTCCAGATTTGATGGTAACTATGGGTGCAGACATTAGGACGTAATTGGTTCAGGTCCTGCTGTCACCAGGAACATAGTATGATTGTTACTGGCAGAGCAAGACACTGTTGGCTGCTGGAACAAGGCGATTATAGTGTTACAGCAACATAAGACTGTATTTCTAAAAGTAATTATTTTCATTATCAAAACATGAACCTATTAGGTCTTAATGACTGACTGGACCAGAGGCTTTTCCCTACAGCTAAATTTGGGCACCTTATGCATCAGATATGTTGTGGTAGTAGGGAATAAGGGGACTGTGACTGTGTATGGTTGGAAGAAGTTACAGGGGTACTGTCATCACAGACATATAAAGAAAGTCCACAAGATAGTTGTTAGCTGCGTCCAAATAGAAAATGAATGGTGAGGTTGCGGCTTGGGTTTTTTCGCTGCCTTCCACATGAATTAGAAGCACAAACGAGAATGCTTTCTATGGCTCCCATAAAAGTGGAGTGTGTCACTTCCAGCTCTCGCTTGGATTTTCTTTTTACCCCTGAAAGCAACTGAAGAGAGATCTTCCTCCAAGAACAGAAAACCTACAAATAGAAGACAAGGCAGAGCCCCCATCTGGCCAGTGGTTTTCTTATATGCAGATACCCAGTATTGGGAGAGTTTATCGCATACATATCTGTGGAGCTATTTTTCCCACTTTGCGTTGCAAAGTTTTATTAAAACAGTACCCTACCAATGTGGTAACATTTAATTTACAAAATTAAATTTATAAAAATAACAATAGTAAATTTGAACAGCCCCTTGACTAGTCTTCATTATGAACTAATGGGTATTGGAAAGGGTTTCCCAAATGTTTTTCAGTAGACTCAGACTGAGAAAGTGTATTGGGGATTTAAATTTTCTCCTTATTTGTTTTTTTTTTTTCCTTCTTGCCAAGGGAAAATGAGTGTTAATAAAATATTGTAATAACTTCTGTGTTTGTTTTAAACGGCTATACGACTGCAAATAAAATTATGCTATAATCCAATGTTCTCTTTCAATTTCTAGATGGAAGCAGCCTTTTTGATTCAATGGCCAGTGGTATGCGTCTGATTGTGAGTTGTATCTCTTCTTTCCTTATACTCTCTCTCCTGCTCTTCATGGTTCATCGGCTAGCGAGGGGAGGGAACGCATGGCCCTTAAATCGGGCCTTGTAAGCAATGTTGTGTTTTATTTTTTTTTTTTTTTTAATGAAAACTGCTTTAAGCTTTGATGGTCTGTATTATAAAATCAAAGCTCCTACAATTACAGTGTATGTTTTGAAATTTATCAGCACAGACTTTTGGACCACATGGCATATGCTGCTGTTTAAAAATGGACATTTTGGGCGACATGTTGAATTGAAAGGTACTTTTTTTAACTTGGGGCCCACCCAGTTCAAATAGTAAGAAGAGTGTAGAAAAAAGACAGTTGAAATTTTTTTGGGGCATTTCATAGTTTTTGTGCGCCAAGTTTGGGGGCTTACTTTAGACCTTTTAAAATTTGGCCCCAATAAGCTTATGTAATGCGCCAAAAATCGTCGTATATCACTCTTCTAAAAACATCTAAATGTGGGGGTCGGGCCAAGTAAAAAAAAATGTAGGGATTCGAATTATATATGTTGCCCTCTAATTTTCAATGTCAATTCTGAGTTCTGAGAGTGTAAATCGACAGATTTTTGGCGCCCCTTTTCCCCTAAAAGTTTATTGCCCTTTGGGGCCAAAATCTTCATACTGTCGTATTTTACATTTCTCTATCTATTTAGAATGAGTGCGGCGCCCAAATTAAAAAAAAATACCAGCGAATTCTACATGTCGCCCTTTGTTACCCTTTTGCTGCAGGGTTAGTTTCCAAACTTTTGAAGCATACACCCGCAACACCCTCTACCCACTAAAAAATCGGGCCAGGATTTGTACATTTGACTTATGTCTTTGTTTATATAGATCTTTTTTTAGATCTTCTAATAATCACAAGAACTGAATACAGTGAAAATCTCTGCTTGTCCAGATGCCAGTAAATGTCACAAGTCTACAAGTGTCCTTATTAGGTGTAGTGGGTGATTTGGATGTACATCAGCTCTTCTTTTAACCATATCAGTAGATAAACCTCCACATCCCCTAAAATGTGCACAAATACTCTAAGATTGGTAAGCGGGATAATAACTTGAGTAAAAGTCTCTGTTTAACACCCTTGAGGTCAATGGCAGCTGAAAGCAGGGAGACGTGACGGTATTAGGCTGTCCTTTGTCTTTCTGTTGTCAATTGCAGCTTATGATACTCATGCGCTCACACACTAAAACTTGCATCCTGCTCCCTGACTTCAAATGAGCTGAGCCCCAACTGTTGCATATACGGCCTTGTGATTTTGGGTGTAAAGGTGATACTAATATTTGAGTTCTAGTCCTAATATGTAAGTGGTTAATATCCTGACAATTTACATTGTCACTGTTTTTTTTTATTTTTTTTATTTTTTTAAACCTTTTTTATAAGCAAAATAAGATGAATGATGGTTCAAAAAATTTTTCCCCATTTTTTTATAAATTTTTTGCAGGCGAATTATTAATTTGTTTTTCCTATTTTGTAGTTTTGTTTTGATAAAGCTCCCCCTGCTATGAACACTAGTTAAAACAAAATGTTCTTGCTGCTGTTGCTGTTTTTGCTGCTAAGCATTCCTTCACACCGCATATTTTGGAAAAACACCACCGCAGATTTTGATACAGGTTTATGAGCCAAAGCCAGTAGTGAATCAGCAGGAAGGAGAAGTAAAATTCCTTCCTTTATATCTCCCATTACCTTTGAATCCACTCTTGGCTTTGGTTCGAAAAATTGGCATGAAAACTTTGTGTTGTGTGTTTTTTTTCTTTTTATTAAGTAAGTGCCTGTTAAACAATACCCGCCCCGTATTATTTTTTTGGATGGTTCAGTTTATATTTTATTTTTTCTCTCACAGTACATCAAAATTTTAAATTTTGGCCCCAGAAAGCCCGGGTTTGATTATGGACTGATGGCTTTTTTGGGGCGGCCTGGGGCACCACCCACCTTTCTGATGATGGAGAGGGTGGAGCTTTTCACTTTCATGAACCACCTCCTCCATATACTGCGTATAAATACTCTGACATTCATCCCCCAGACGGTCCACCACCACCATATGAAGCTTCAATATGTCCTGATATTATTCTTTGCTCAACAACAGGTAAGGAATTTCTGATTTTTTTTTTTTGTGCCAGAATGAATATATTAAAGTAATATATGCTGTATAATTAAAGAGAGAACCGATCAATTGTTGAACGTTGCCCAATATATCAGACTGATGGGGGCCCCAACCTTTTTCCATATACACTTTTTCCTCTTTTAAATTTGAGTTTTTTTAAGGATTTGGGAGAGAAAACGTATAGTGTGTTTATATAAATAATCCCCAAAACATTAAGTGGCCATAATAGTGAAAGGTAGTAATGCTTCTGTATTGGTCACCACTATATGCTTATCACTTATCACCACTATTTTGCACATAATAGGCTAGGAAAAGCATATTCATGAACACCATAAGGCTCTGTTTTGTACTGAGCCATACTGGGGTTGTCTTAATTGAGCCTTGTAATGCCTCCTATTTAATTTGTCAGATTCCTTATTAACCTGACTGGGGGGGAAATGGTTGCATGCTTTATTAGTAGTGTACAGAGGTTATATGGCTCCATACTGATGTCGGAAATCCGGATGAGGTGCCAGTTCGTTTTAGGCAGCTGACCTGCATTTTACAGAACCCCTGATGGGAAATGATTCTTTTATAAAAAGATGAAGTGTTTAGAAAAACTGTAGCAGTAATAGTAACTTGCTGGCCTTTAAAAAGGGCATGTGTTAAAAATAAAATCCTCTCGGGTGGACCGTGAGAGTTCTTGTCTGATTCTCCTGTTGATATGACTGTTGTTTTTCTTGTCTTTTTTTTTTTTTTTTTTTTTCTCTCCCTACTTCTCTGTTCTGAAAACAGATCAAGTAACTCGGCAGTCTGCTGGCTTAGGACAACACTCCACTGCAAGCAGTAGTAATGCCTCCTCACCGCAAACTACAGAGGAACCACTGCCACCTGCAGTGCCACCGCTGCCTCCACCACAAAGTGATACAGAAGAGATTCAGAAGGACCAGAAGCCTCATTCCTTGTGACACTATTTTCTTCTTAATGAAGCCTTCCCCAATGCTGGTCAGTCTGGACCGTCACCGAGTAACTGTTCTCTAAACACTGTTGTGTGAGATTGGCGTGTAGAAGAGGAACCTGAGAATGGCATAACAACTGTGCCCCTGTCATAGCAAACCTGATGAAACTGTTGAAAGCATTAGCTGAAATATTCTGCAAGAAGGCTCCCAGGCCACACAACCTTCTTTTTAAACAGAAAAAAAATCTCATGAACCCCTTTTTGCTACCTAAGGTGTTTCTGCCATTGCACACAAAGCTACTGAGGCAAGTCAAGTGTTAGATAGGCACGTTACGCCATGATCTGAAATTGAATGCGTTATCATGTAAATACTACATTTCAAGTGCTGCACTTTCTCCATTCCCCCTTGAGTGTATGTGTGAGAGTGTGAGGAAGACTTTGTCTTCTGTAGAGTTTTTATACATATTTTTGAATTGTATTCTACTTTGTTTCTCTGAATTCAATAACTTGCAATAACTGAGCAAGAAACTGCATTGATGGGACCCTCAGATTCTGTAAATTCAGCTCCAGCACAAAGTAAAACGATGACAAAAGCACAGGCAGAGGTGACAGAATTTTTCGGAAAACTTTCACAGCGGAGTTTCAACTGCCATTGGGTCTTGGACAGAATTGGATGTAAAATATTTAGCGCCATCCCCACATCCTGCACAGAGCATTGTGAGACTTGCAAGGTGTGGACAATCTCTACTCTTGGGACCAGAAACTTTCAAAATATTACTTTTCCCTACTTATGAACAAAGACTTCGTACTTACACATTCACATCAATGTTCATATTTTGCTTTAGTTCAGGTAATATACCACGGTCTCCATACAAAATGCTTTATTACCATATCATAGCATGAGGACATATGATATGCTAGAGTTATTTTATTGGAAGGGTTTGGGGTTTTATATCTCGAGAGAAAACCAACCAATTTTCAAAGAGGTTTCCTAGTTTGATGATTGTCTTGTTAGTTTTCCTCTTTCAATCGGAGACCTTCCTGTTCATTTAGACTAGAAGAGAAATGTAAAGGCCTTGATTTTGAAACACTGGGATTAAAGAAATGAAATTATTTTGCATAGATTGGCAATTTGGTCTGCCTTTTAAATGTGCATTTGCCTGTTTTTACAATGTCGGCGAGGAGTTGTTTTTCATACTGGTACTTCGTTTGTAATAGCGGGCACTAAACGGTTTGTGAAAGCTGTTCATGGTTTCCAGGATAATACATTGTGCTACAGTTCAATGCTGTTTAGAGATTTTAGAGCTTAAATTTGTGAAGTTCTAAGGAGCATGATCATTGTGAGTTGAGTTGTTAATTTTTTTTTTTTCACCCCCATCATTCGAGATCATATTTAAGAAGATTTCTATTATGCACCCAGATAGTGTTTTCCTTTATGGCCTAACCTTTAGACAAAACGTGTTTCTAAACTATAAAGGTTACTTTTTCCCCCTAACTATGCTATAGGTATAATATAGTCACACAGATTTTTTGTTAACACCCCTCGACCCCCACCCCCACACAAAATATGTCTGGAGATTTTAACACTGTTAACACCAAAATGCTGTGGAATATGTCCTATTACTACTTTTACTAAAGCAATGCTGGGTTACTTTGAAATTTGTTGTCTTAACCTTTCCTTTTTTTTTTTATATAACTCCCAAGTAAGTTCAGTAGAATGTTGTTCTAGCGTCCAACGCTGTGTCCTGTTTGAATTACTACTATTAGTACTAATGCATACTACTCCCAATTACAATTTTATATCCACATATTTGATCTGTGTGCTTTGTCTTGTAGTAATTTGACAGTTTGATAAAGAGCCACAGCCTACGTAAGTCCTCATACTAAAATAAAAAAAAATTAAGGATAGATGCACTCCAGTATTAGTTGTAAATGAAATCTAAAATAAATATGACGGCTTTTAACCTTTTTAGCCATCAAAGATCTTATGGGCAATGGCACAGGTGTCTAGGGAGCAAGAATCTAAGGTCATCGTAGTACGAAAGTATTATGGGCACATTTTTGCATCTGTAATACAGAGTGTGATACATTATCCACTGGTTCCATAGAATACTATCTGTTCCGGTCATTAAACATGCAGTAGGGCCGACGCATGTAGCCAAAGGATGGGCGCAAAAATGCGTTTGTGTGAAACTAGCCTATGGAGCTGTTTACAGGCTGTTTACAATAAAATTAAAGTTTTTCTGGCCTTTTGTTTGCAGAAGTAAGGGGGAAATTGAGACTTATTTCGACCCGTATTTCACGCCGTACTGTGCTCAATACGGGCCGAGAACGTTCCAAAAATTAGGTTTAATCCACATTCTCATGGAACTATGGATTACGCCTCCTCTCCCCCGGGGGGCACAATACGCCGCGCGCTTTTATAAATGTCTATGGGGCCGGTGGGTTGCCATCTCCCCTAACCTCGCGCCGCGGGAGTCGGCGCGAGCTCCCGGAGTCCCGGCGTAATTGCTATGCCATGTGAACATAGACTAACAGATAAAAAATACGAATGCTATAAACAGAATTCCATTGTAAATCAACACCATTAACTGTAAATAAGTTATATGTCTTTGATTGTACAGAGCCTATATTTTTTTGGGAGTCAGGCAGAGACTTGGGTGGTGAACCTATCATTTAATGTATACCATTTTCCTGATGTACAAAAGTGACATTTTTTTCCCCCTTAAACCGTGATTCTGAAAATTTTTTAAATTTTATAATATTATATAATATATATATATATATATATATATATATATATATATATATATAATATATGAATTAGGTGATTGCTTACTTGCAGGAGTAGAGCCTTCTGCTAACTGACACTATTACTATAACTTACGGCTGTAAAGTATGGCCAAATCTGCACCATTTGGGGCATATGAAAGCTTTTTGGTGCTCCTTATTCAATATTATTTTTTTTTATTTTTATATTATTTTTTTCATAAAACAGTAAAAAAAACCATCAAAAGGGGAAGATTATTTTGGGAGTAGCTCTTACTGCCCCCAAGATTACTATTATATTGAGTCTTGTTTTTCACTGTTATGGCTATATAAAAGTCATCATAAACAAGGAGCTTAAAAGGAGGAGAGATTCCAATAAATCAAAAAGGTTTATCCAAGTGAAAACTGCTCACTGAAAAATATCAGCTGTAACTAACTCAACTTAGTTAGCAACGTTCTTCCTCCATGTCAAGTAGGTTTTATTTAATTCGGCTCTTCAGTGCAAGGGTCTTGCAAACAGCAGTACAGATCCTGGCTTCTTGGACACCTTTGGGTGTAGCTATACAGTGATATAGAGATTTAGAATCCTACATGTGAGGGCAATGTTGTTCTCTGCATTAGAGAATTGCTATAAATGGATGGTACAGAAGTGTGAATAGATTCCATACAGTGTAACGTCATTGGTAATAGTTGGGGGAGCCTTTACATTTTTATATTTAAAAGGGTTTTCTCTTGTACATTGATGACATATATCCAATCAATATGCCATCAATTTTTTAGGTGGAAAAACCCTTTAGCGCCCTTTTGAACCTTAAAGGGGTTTTATTGTTTGAAGCTTTCGTAGACTTGGCTTACCCCTATCTTTTTCATTTTCAAAGCCAGGGGGATCTCTTTTCCCTTAGGGTACTCCCTCCCAGGGGCGAGTCCCCCCTCAGAAGAGTTGGACATATTCGTGTTAGCAGGGGAAGGGAGAGGGCCAGCTTTACAGACCTCCGTATGCTTTGGGCGCAGAGCTGTTGCTCCCTCTCAGGTTGCAAAGCTCCTCGAACCAGTACTCGCATTGGGGAAAGCAGTTATAAACAATAAAAATTGATGACGCAAGGTGAAAATGCTCCGCCCTATTTCGCCCCCCCCTCCCCCCTCCCATTTATCAGGCAGGAGGGAGAGCAGACTGTATAACGCTGGTATTTGAGGAGAGCACAGAGTAAAAGGCTGTTTTTAAAAGGGGGAAGTGAATCTAGCAGCTTACTTAGTAATGCCCAATTTTTAATAAAACTATCACGGGAGACCCAGGAGGAGTGAGACACCTTCATTACACACAGTCATTTGGGCAGCCTTTCCCCCGGCTCAGAGGGGAGTAAACCACAGGGGCAGATTTATAAAAGCTTGCGCCAGAATTCGGGTTTTCCATTTGCACCAAAAAACCAGCTTTTTACTATGTGTTTAAAAAGTTTCGATGCTTCTGCGCTCGTCCGAAAAAAGGGGGGGTCCCCCGTAAAAGGGGGGCTGGTTTCATGGGGAAAGGGGGGTGGTTTAAGGTGAAAAAAAAAATGCCCCAGATTTTGTCGCGTTTCTGGGGGAAAAGTTAGAAAATTAATTGTGGTACGAGTTAGACTAGACATTTTTAAACCCGCACCAGAATTATAACGCTTGAAAATTTTGGGTTTTGCATTATAAAACTGTCTAGTCTAACTTTACACTGTCTAAAAGTAAGACACTATTGATAAATCTGCCCCACAGTGTGCAGGCAGCCAATCACAGAGCAGGGGGCTGTCTGGGGGCGTGTCCCAACAGGCTGAATGAAATGGCAGTCAGCCAATCACAGAAAAGGGGGCGTGTCCCATCCAGCTGCTGCAGAAAAAACTATAGATGCACAGTTAGCTCATATTACTATACAAGAATTTTGGTAGGGGAAAACCCAAATTACAAAAATTTGCTTATTTTTACGCCCCCTATTTGAGATATGGTCTATGATCTTTTAGCTCCCTTATGAGGCAGACTTCTCAGGTTTTAGCCCATAAAGGATCACAATATGGCTTCTGTCAGCAGGGCAAAAACAAACGGGGCCGGTGTTCTGGCTGGTGAACACTTGCTGTTCGCCGGCCCCCCTCTATTGTCAGGCCCGTTATACCCTTCCCGATACCCAAAACTGTTTTTAAAAAATAAAAACATTTAGGTTTTAAAAAGGAATGCCCCAAAAAAACTTTTTTTGCAAAAAGGCTTCGCCCCCACAAAAAAATTTAAAATTGCATTGCATGTGGGACTGCCCCCTTGTGTTCATGTTTTATTATGGAGAATGGCAATGAATTTGAATCAAAAAAAAGGGGGAATTTGTGGTTTTATTTTCCCCTTTCCCATTTTTCCCCATTTCTACCCCAAAAGTGTTAATAAAAATTAAATTTTGTAAAACCAAAATGGTAAAAAATAAAAGCTTAATCCTTAGAAAACACAATCCTATCATGCCTATGTTTTCCGAAAAATAATAAAGGTTAAGGCTTTGCTGGTTTAAGGCCCTGTTCACACGGGTTAAAATAGGGGGGCTATTCGTCCGTAATTACACGCCGGAGTGCGAAATTACGGTGGAAAAAGTCCCCGTATTACGGAACCCCAGTTTCATAGAGAAAAATGGATTGTCTCCTCTCCCCGCTCGGTCCCTCGCCGAGGGGGTGATAGTGACATGTGAATTACCCGCGGCGTATACTGCCATGGTAATGATGTCTATGGGCCCGGGAGGTGCCGGCCCCCTGCCCTCCCCCGGCCCCACGGCTAATTGCGGGGCGTAATACACCCTGATTTAACCCTGTGAAACCCAGCCAAGGGGTTTAAATGAACCTGGGGGGTATTAAACAATGTACAATATAATTTTTGGTTTAGAAAAGTTGCCTTTTTTTTTTTTTTATTTTTTTAGCACAACCCTTATTTGCATGAAAATTTCCTGTTTTTTACAGGGGCTATGCCTGCCCTTGCAACTTTTTGAAAAAAAAGATAGATAAAGCATGGCCACCTTTACTATTAATGCCAGAAAGTGACGTAGATTATAGTGGAAACCTATGCCAGCTAGCAGCTGGAACTTTCCATTTGTGGTGCATGAACAACCACAGATGTGACCTTTTTTTTTTTTTTTTTTTTTCCAGGCATGCTCCTTTTTACTAAATTTATTGCATCTTATTCCATTGGACTTTAGTGGATAAAATGAAAGTGTTACCAAAGCCAGCCCTAACCCTTATATGCTGACAGTTTTTTGTTTTGTTTTTTTGCGCTTTAATATAGTTTTAAGAAGAGCAGAAAGCAAAGTAAGCGTGCTCCTTTTCTCCAGTGTTCTGGGTGCCTTGATAGACTCTCCTTAAAATAGCTGTTCTTACCCAATTGGTGAAGGGATCTGTTTACAAGCCACTACCGCGGGGCAGGAGGTCCAGAGATGTGCGTCCATAAAACTGCTGTTTCTGCTATGTCTATTTTCAAATCTTGTGACTGATTTTACCTGTGGCAATGTGTAAATAATTTTGATATACCATGTAGATATGACACTTGATGCTGTATCTTTCGGCCTATGTGACCTTTTAGTTTCATTTTTTTGGGTTGTTAAGCTTCATTTAACACTAAATCTACTGATTTTCTTTCCCTTATGTTACTGTGAGAAACATTTCATTCAGATGCCAAAATAAAACTGTATTATGAAATTTTTACAGTGTTCGAGTCCTAATATGTATTATATATCAATTTACCCTCATAAAGGGAACCCCATTGAACATGTAGCGATGTGGGGGCAGCAACTATAGGCAGGGGGAGCTAGCGATGATAATACTACTTAAAAAAAAGTTAGGAATATTTAGCTGTTGAAATTTCAGGATGAACATAGAATTAACCCCTTAAGGACCCGGCATTTTCTTTTTGTTTAACGTTCATTTTCCCTCCTCGCCTTTCCAGGCCATAACTTTTTTATTTTTTTCCCCCTACATAGAAAATGAGGGGTTTTATTTTGCGGGGCAAGATGTTTTTCTGGTGTTGTTCAATATACTATAGAATATACTGGGAAACCGCCCCAAAAAATTCCAAGTGGGACAAATTGTGAAAAAAAACCGTATTTCTGCCATGTTTGCAGGGGTTTTGCTTTTAAGGCGTTCAATCTTCGGTCAATCTTCTACAGGTTGATGCGCATCCGGCAATACCAAACATGTAGGGTTTCCGTTATGTTTTGGTACCGTAAAAAAATTCCCAAACTTTTTTTTATTTTGAAATTTTCGCCGCAGCGCCATTTGTGCACCACAACTTTTTTGTACTAACACCTTTTGGGCTCAGTGGGGGGATTTATTCGGCTGAAGTGTACTTTTTTTTCGCTAGCGTTTGGAATGGAGGACTCTTTATCACTTTTTTCAATTTTTTAAGTGACATTTTAAAGATAAAAAAAGCAATTTTTTGGCGTTTGGAATTTTTTTCTTCTACGGGGTTCAGCGCACGGGATAAATGATGTTATATTTTTATAGATCGGACTTTTTCGGACGCAGCGATACCAAATATGTGTAACTTTATTTTATTATTTTTATTTGTAAAATGGGGAAACTGGGATGATTTGAACTTTTAATACTCTTTTTTTTTTTTTTTTTTTTTTTAATTTAAAATTGAGGCCACATATGGAAATTGACCACTTGGGGGCGCAATTGTCAATATAGTCTAATGCATTGCATAGGCAATGCATTAGACTGTACCAAGATGGCGGCTTCCCCACTTCCTGTCTGCGCACGGAAGTGGGGCAAACCAGGACATGGAAGTGACAGGAGCCTTCCCAAGGCTCCCCACTTCTATGTCCGGTGGTCGGATCGTGGCAGCTATGCGGGGCACCGATCGTCATTCATTCAGACGCTGCGGCCATCTTTGCCGCGGTGTCTGATGGGTTAAATAGCGCGGGTGGGCGACGCTGCCCGTTCGCGCTGTAACGGCCGGTTGTGCGGGGGGGGGGGTCGCGGAGCGATCCCCTTGCAAAGCCTCTTAGCGGCCCTGGGACGTACTTATACGCCCAGGGTCGTTAAGGGTTTAATTAAAGACAATTTCTGAACTTTAGAATGCACATGCCCAACAGTTAAATGCTTCAGTACTTTTTGCACAACTTGTTAATCTCTTAAACAAGGAGCTTAATGGCAAAATTCCCAACAAGTGTTTGATCCCTGAATTGCCCTATACATTCAATTTGAATTCGGATTTAAACAGTCCTCCTCATCATCCTGTTCACAATATGACTTGAGACCCAGACAACACCTTTCAGTTGAGCAACAGTACATCGCCATTGTGAGGCTTCAAGCAGGAGGCTCCCAGTGGCCACTGAGCTTAGAGTGTTACATAGTCATCAGAATGCTACAGAGCAACTGGAAGAGTCACAGGCAAAGGAGTGGACGTCCTTTGGCTCTATCACATACTGCTGACCGCTTCATTGTAAACAGTGCCCTGTGGAAACGGATGATGAATGCCACACACCTCCAGGCCCGTTTAAAGGAGGTGAGAGGCAACCAAGTGTCATGTCGGACCATTCGTAACCGTTTAGATCAGCGTGGTCTGCATGCTAGACAACCGACAAGGGTACATGACCGGTACTTGACATGGCTGATGCATTGCACTTTCCTTGACGTCTTCAATATTGTTGGGGCCATCATTTCTTCTCAGTAAATCAACTTTCATCACTGAACAGCACTGAGGAACATTGGTCCCTCGTCCAGTGTAGATGCTTCCTGGGCCATGCAAGACGATGCCTATACCTGGTGGTGTGGTCAGGTCATCTAGCATGCAGACCATGTTGATGTAAATGGTTATTAAAAGTCTGACATGACACTTAGTTGCTTCTCACATCCCTTAAATGTGCCTGGAGTTGTCTGGCATTCTTCATCCAGTTCCACAGGGCATTGATTACAATGAAGTGGTCATCAGTGTGTGATGTAGCAAAAGGACGTCCACTTCTTTGCCTTTCTGTGACTCTTCCAGTCGCTCTGTATTTCTATTGCAACCTGCTGATGACACTCGGTGACACTATAAGCTTAGTGGCCAATTCCGATTGAGACCATGCTGTTGATCAATTGTAAGGTGGTGTTTTGGTCTCATGATATTAAAATGTGAACCGCATAATGAGGACCAATTCAAATTGCGCCCCTAAATTTATTGGGTGATTCAGGGATCAAACACCTGTTGGGAAATTTGCCATTAAGCTCCTAGTTCGAGATCAGCAAGTTGTACAGTACTGAACCATTGAACAGTTGGAAATAAGCATTCTGAAGTTGAGATGGGCTCATTTAGTTCATGTAAAAAAAAATTTAAGAAATAATTAACTAGACTTACTGTATATACTCAAGTATAAGCTGAGGCACCTACTTTTGCCACAAAAAAAACTGGAAAACTATAAATTGAGTAAACTGGGTGGAAAAGCAAGGCTATGATAAATTTCAAAATAAATGGATACCGTAACATTACATAGCAGTATGACGTTAATGTCCCCCCTAGGCAAATATAGGCAGGTGTATGTCCCCCCCCCCCCCCCCCGACGTAGGAAGGTATAGGCAGTTTTAGGCAGGGTGTTATGATAAAAAAAAATACAAGTACTTATCTCTCTTCCTTGCTGCTTCGACCCCCATAGGCAGGTATATGCCCCCCATAACAGTTATAGGCAGGTATATGTCTCCCTATAAGAAGGCATAGGCAGTTTTAGGCAGGGTTTAAAAAAAGAAATACAAGTACTTACCTCTCTCACTTCCTGTTCCGACTCCCAGGTGATCCATCTTCTGGCACAGGTGGCATGATGTCACTCGTGCCGCCTGTGCAGGATACTCCAGACAGCCGCAAGTCTGCGGCCATCCCGAGTCAACTGCGGAGAAGAGGGTAAAAAAGTTTGTGGGACAGCACCCCCCAGGGGGCAGCGACCGGACGCTTGGGCTGACCGGGGATTAAACCCTATATGTTTCCCTGAAAGTCCATATACGGAAGTATCCCTCCCGGGTCCCTGGGCCTTTAAAAAGCCCCAAATCGCCACATTGATTTCGAGTAAAACCCCGATTTGGGGGAAATTTTTCAGCACATTTTTTGTGCTAAAAAAACTCGGCTTTTCTCGAATATCAAACGATAACTAATAAAAACTCATAAAAAGGGGTTTAAAACCATAAACAAAACTTTGAGGGGGAAAAATTTTTTAGGATATGCCATCATTATCAATTTTTTGGCGGGCCCACCCTGGGGGGTTAAAGCAAAAATAAATTTTTGTATCCCAAAGGGTAAAAATTCACAAATTAAATTTTTGGGTGATGGAAAAACCCCTCTTTTAAAATAGAAATTTCTTTAAAAAATAACATGAAGAAAAAATGGTTTTTCCCCCAGCTTTCCCTATAAAACCAAAAATTTATTAAATATATTTTAAAAAAACATATATATAATGGGGGCGTCAAAACTGTTTAATTTTTTTGGTTTTGATAGTACCCTTAATTATAACTGAATAAAAACATACCAAAGACCAAATATATACTCATACATACTCATCTAAACCAGGGGTCCTCAAACTACGGCCCGCCGAGGATATTTATCCGGCCTCACGTTACCCGTCACCACCCATGGCATCTCCCATACTATCGTTACAGGGGACCCGGGAGCATGGGGACAGGGACGATGGGGAGGGGGGGCACTAAGCAGCGTATGGGAAAGGGGCCGTGATTTGGGGGAGGGGGCGAACCCTCGCATATTAAAACGGGTTTCAGAGTGGGCCCGCCCTCTAAAACCCCTCACGGGACCCCCCAAATATTGTAAATGTCGCCCCAGGCCCCTCCCTCCCTGCAAAAAGCCGCCCCCCCCAGCCCCTCCCAGGCCCGCTGGGCTGACTTCCAAGGTCTGATGCGGGTTGAGGTCAGTCCCCCAGCATTCCCCCCACAAAGGGGAGGAGCCAGAGAGGCAGGGCAAAAGGAAACCCCTCTCCCCCCCCCATCGAGACTCAGGGCAGGAGTCGTCGTCGCCCCATCGGAGAGTCAGGGCAGGAGTTCCCTCCTTCCCCCCCCCTTTAGGACAGGGATGAGACAGGACCAATTTTCGACAGAGGTGACCATTTTTTTAGAAACCCTAAAATTTTATGGATTGTTTTGTGTTTTCCCAGTCCCCGTTTTTGCTTACTTTTCAGGTGTCTAGGAAAAGCGGGGTAAAGCCCTTTTACTAGAGCCATAATGCGACACATTTGTTATAGATTCCACACAGTTTTCACAGATGAAAGTTTTCCAGTTTGTGGTGCTTTTCCCTGGAAACCCATCCCGATAACAAACTTTGGGGAACAAAACAAATGTTCCGACATTGTACCAGTAAGGTCTTCACCCTCTTTCCCAGACACCTAAAAACTAACAAGAAACGGGGACTGGAACGGGGAATCTAAACAAATTGGTCAACTTTGGGGAATTCTAAAAATTTTTCATGTAACCAAAATGCTGTATAACCGATACAAATCCCCTATGGAGAAAAGAAAAAAAAAAAAAAAATGAAAAAAAAAAATAAAATAAAATACATCATCGCCCTTTTCCCCCTTTACAAAAACACCCTTGACCGAAAAAAGATTTCCACATATTTGGTATTGCCCACATACGTAAAAACCCTCCCTATTATCATGTTTTTTAACCCCCTTTACCCCCGGGGCCCAGTTTGGCCTCTCGACAAGCCCTATTTTTAAAATTGTCGTGTCACTTTATGTGAGAAAACTTTGACACTTTAACCTACCCATGGTTTTCGAGATGTTTTCTCGTGACACATTTGCTATAATAGTAAGAAATTTTGGCCCAAAAAAATGTTTTTTATTTGTAAAAATATAAAATTTATTTGGGAAAAATTTTAAATTTCAAAAATTTCGATGTAAGACGTATTTTTCCCCACTCAAAATATTTTTATAACAGCACTACCAATGTCTGCTGTATTTTTGGCATCTTTTTTTTAAATTTTTTTTTTTTTTTTTACGACATTAGGGGGCTTAAAATTTATAGTAATTTCACATTTCAAGAAATTCAAAAAAACATTTTTTTGGGGACCATCCAGTTTAAGGGATTTGTTTGACCTGTATGTTAATACCCCCCATAAATACCTATCTAAGAAAAAACCCCCCTTAAAAGTATTAAAAACCAATTAGAAGTTTTTTAACCCATTAGGTGTTTTCACGGGAATTAAAGCAAAGGGGAAGTAAAATTTTTCAAAATTTCATTTTTTTTGCAGATTTCAATTTTTATACATTATTGACAAGAATACGGAAAATGGATCAGGGAAATGAAATTAATATTGTTTCCCCAGTTTCCCCTTTTTTCCAGAGATATCCCATATTGGCCCTAGTCATTTTTTGGCTCACCACAAGCCCCAAATAGGGGGGAGCACCACTGGACTCTGGGCCCTTTTTCATTAAAATTTTTTATTGGGGGCCTTTTCAGTTGCGGACCCCCTAAGCCCAAAAACTTAATAATCCCCCTAAAAAGCCCCCATTTGGAAACACACCCTTACGGGAATATATCCAAGGGGGGAGTATATCGACCCCACGGGGCTTTTTCACAAATTTTTTTGTGTTCAACCTCGAAATAAAAAAATATTTTTTTTTCCAATAATCTGCAATTTTAGCTAAAATTTTAATTTTTTACAAGGAATTTTGGGAAAAAAACCCCAAAATTGTTTACGCAATTTCTTCCCAATTGGCCCAAAACCCACAGGGGGGTGAAACTGCTGTTTTGGGCGCAGGCAGGGGTCAAGGGAGGGAGCGCTATTTGGCTTTTGCGCACAGATATTGGGGGCCATGTCGCATCTGCAAACCCCCCAAAGTACGAAAGTGAAAACCCCCAGAATTTCCCATTTTTGATCAACCCCCCCTCGGGGATCTCATCTAAGGTGTATTGGGGCATTTTTGGGCGCACAGTGTTCCGAGTTTTTTTTAGCATTTGGGGCCCTGGGAAAAGGAGGGGGAAACGCATTCCGCCATTGTTTTTGGGCTTAAATTTTTTTATATTCCCATACGGGGATAAATCGGGAAACTTTACTATGGGGTCGGTACAAAACAATGAATAAATTTTTTAAGTTTTTTTTTTATTACTTTTTCACAAAAACATTTTAAAAAAAAATTGCGTTTTTATGTTGCCCTATTCTGACAGCCCTAGCTTCTTTAATTTTTTGCATATGGGAGCTGCTTGTGGGCTTGTTTTTTTTCGAATGATTTTATGTTTTTTTGGGCCATTAGGGGGCAGTGATCTTTTATCACTTTTATTAAGGTTTTTTTTGAGGCATTTTGTACAAAAAACCGCAATCCTGGGGTGTTTTTTTTTTTTTTTTTTACAGCGGTCACTGTGCGGGATAAATGACATGCTAGTTTTTTTCAGCAGGTTGATAAAATTACAGCATACCAATTGTATATTTTTTTTAAAAGTTTTTGTTTTAAAAAAAAAATTTTTTTTGAAAAGGGGAAAACACTTTTTTTCATCACCGCAGTCTGAGAGCCCTAACTTTTTTTTTTTCTGTTTATGAACGTTTTTGGATTTTTTTTTTTCGGGGTAGTTAGTTTTTATTGGTAAAATTTTTGGGGGCACAAGACTTTTTATCGCTTTTAAATCCTTTTTTGAAGGGAGGTGAAGAAATACTGCAAACCTAGCATGTTTTTTATTTTTAATACGTTTACCATGCAGTATCCTGACAATTAGTTTTACTCTGTGGGGGGAACGATTACGTGATCCCAATTTATGAG
Source organism: Phyllomedusa bahiana (assembly GCA_025379985.1). Classification (NCBI taxonomy): domain Eukaryota; kingdom Metazoa; phylum Chordata; class Amphibia; order Anura; family Hylidae; genus Phyllomedusa; species Phyllomedusa bahiana. Next base: position 112,664 of record JAODAL010008988.1, read on the forward strand.
TTTTTTTTTTTGAAAGCACAATTTTTTGAAAAAAAAAGTTTTTATTGTGTAAACAATATTTTTCATCGCTATCTTTTAAAGCCAGAACTTTTAATTTTTTTCCCTATACAGACTTTTAAAGGGCTTTTTTTCGGGAGAACTACGTTTTAATTGGGACAAAACTTTGGCGTTTTTTATTAGTTTTTGATCGCTTTTTTATTCCATTTTATGTGCTGCAGGATGACAAAAAACGAATTCGTGACTGTTTTTTTTGTTTTTTACGGCGTTCACCCTACGGGTTAATTAACTGACAGATTTATAGGGGGGGTCGCTACGCACGGGGCGATACCAAAAAGGGTACTTTTAAATTTTTTTTTGATCTTTTTTGGGGGGATTGGCTTTTTAAAGGGGAAAAGGGGGGTACTGTTTTTATTTTATTTTTTGTGTTTGTTTTTACTTTTTACACTTTTTTTTTTTCCTTTTTACACTTTTACACTTTTCCCCAGGGGGGAAATTTCATGAAAGATCGTCAGATCTTCAGCAAAGGGGATCAGCATACAGCTTATAGCGTATGCTGGTCTCCATGACAAATGTCATCACGCTGCCCTAAACATTGTGGGCCCCGTGACGTCACCAAAAAACCCGGATGCTGTCATTCACATCCGGGCTGCCTGGTAGGAGACTCTACGGCGCTGCCCATTACCCCATCTCGGCACGGGGCTCACCCCCTGCCCCCCGCAGCCCGATTCCGACCACGATTTGGGGACATCGGGGGGGTTTAAACCCCCCCGGCCGGAGCTCACTCCCCGTGGGGATCGGCAGATCCCGTAAAAACCCGCCCTTTTTCCCTGCCGGCCTTTCGGGCTGCCTGTGAGCCGGCAAGACCGTTTTTCTCATACCCAAATTTGGAAACCCTACCCGCTTGCGTATATAAAATTTCTAAGGGGTTAAACCCCACGGTGAACCTAAAAAAAAAAAAAAAAAAAAAAAGTCACAAAATTGTGATTTTTTTCAGCCCCCCAGTAAAATGGAATAAAAAGTGACAAAAAGCAAAAAAATCCCAATGTGACACTAAGAAAAGCATTT